>JANHZU010004183.1:0-10118 GCA_032468055.1 Acrochordus granulatus | reverse complement strand
GATCTATTTCATTTGGAAAAACAGAGGTCTATTCCTTTAAAGTATAGTATGGGAAGAACACAAGTCCTGCAGTTTGTTTTATTTTCTACAAGAAAGTTAAGTGAGTTGAAGCATCCCAATTTCATGACAGATGTGGAGAGTTCATTCCTTTAAACGTTTTGTTTCTAAATATCTCTAATTATGTTGTTTTAAGGAAGAATATGAAGTAATTTGCAGTGAGGATTTAGCCTATGTACCAAACACCTGTAATAGATTTTGTGAAGGAAAGACCTCCTAAATGCTGTAGAGTTTATTGTGAAACTTGTGTTGAAAGAATAAAGGACTAATTCACTGGCCTTTTCCATAAAATAAATCAACCATTCAACTCAGTCAGCTGTTACATACACCTCAGAAAATATAATCACACAAACTGTCAGGACTGGGAACTGTAGAACAGAGTATGTCAGAGACTATCTCTCTCAGTGCTAAGGATATTTCCACCCACTGAAAGCTCTGCCTGGGGAAATCATACTTGGAGGATTGGGCCATATTGTGATAGAAGCAAACATCAGAAGTAGATCTGTTCTTTGGAGTTCTTGGTGCTCTCCGAGCTTCATTGTTTAATTGAGACATTTAATTATCCAGTGAGGTGACATCATCACACTGATGATATTAGTTAGTTAATCAAATGTTTGCAAGTAAATGACCAAACTCAGAGAGCACCAAGAACTCCACAGTTCAACCCCAAGCTACTATATTCTCTTCCAGCAGTTGTGATAATTGAAAACTGAAAGGTTGTTGGGTTTCTGTTGTGTTATTGTTCTAAAGCCTTGATAATAGCCTAGATAAGTTGTGGATTAGTTGTAGAATTACTTCAGGCCCATTTGGAACATAATGTAATGAAAATTGCAGTGATGACAGTGCCTATGATACATAATGCCTGAGATAAATGAAGACATATAAAAATGGACTTGTGTAAAAAAATGTACATAATTCTGCTTCAGCACTTATAGTTAGATTAGTTGTGGATTTGTACATAAAGTTTATTGTGAACAATTTGGCAGATTATTTGTGGCAGAAATTGGAAGCTAGCACTGCAAAGAGATAGAAATGTGTTGGTATTATAGGAAGCAGAAGGGCAATCTGTAAGACTCCAAGGTATACTAGGATATGGAGGATATGCTGTTCCAAATAACACAATTGTAATCTGCCATCTGCCATTAAACTGGCATTTCACCTTACTGGCTTGACCATGAATCACCTGGCTAGTAGCAGTTACATACACAGTGCTTTAAAACCACCTCTCAAATCAAGCACCAGAACTGGAATGACTCTATCTCTGCTGGGTATCCAACACCAACATTATTTGTATCCTGGTAGTGATTTGAATAGAAGTTGTCACCCGGTGAACTCATATTTTCCCTGTCCAATGTCCCCATGAGTATTCCCCACATATTCAAGAAGGGGAGGAGGAAAAAACTAAGGGAAAGAGCTGCTATCTTTCCTCTCACATAATTTTCCTCTTCTGGACTTGTTGCCTATATTGTTAGTATTAGAGCCTGTTTTTTCAGACCCAGTGAATTGCTAGTACTGTACTGATCTGCCTTCTTCCCTAATATAGCACTACTTGAAATGATTTAAACTCTTAGTTCTG
Source organism: Acrochordus granulatus (assembly GCA_032468055.1). NCBI lineage: Eukaryota > Metazoa > Chordata > Lepidosauria > Squamata > Acrochordidae > Acrochordus > Acrochordus granulatus. The sequence goes on along the minus strand of JANHZU010004183.1, from coordinate 8,485 downwards.
TTGCCTAGTTTCTTGGCAGCTGACCTGAGAATGAATCTGGATTACTTCTTTACTGACACTGAAGTAATAAGTAGCATTGTAATTTGGGTGCTTACACTTCTGTAGCACTGTGGAAGTACTAACTCCCTTATGGGAATAGTTCCAGTTTTCAAACAAATTCTGCTTTCCCATCATTTTCTCAATAATAGACACTACATACTCTGAAGTTAGGGTAGATATGAGGTTTTCTTCTTCATCATCTCATAACATTAGAGCTCTCCCATCACTGCCAGTGTTGCTTTGGATTTCCAAGTTGTTGAATGAAGTCTTTAAAAACTGTTTTAACTTTTTTTTAAAAAAAAATGTCCTGCATGTTCCAAAGCACTACTTATGAAAATTTGCCCAGTCCTAATTTACATAAATAACAGGAAACTGGATTTTATCTTTTGTTCTGTTTTAGTGCTGTTCCTGCCATGGCAGTTTGTATTGTTTAAGTGTCACTCAGGCCACAGATTGTGACTGGAGTTTTGTGAAAGCCCAGAATTACAATGGCAATTGTATTCAGACCTTCTTTTGCCAAGAAAATTGAAGTTCATTTCAGTTTACCATTTTTGTCTAAGGATAGATGGTTGATCTGAAGCCAGTGTACACTCCTAATTTTTATCATTTATAAAATATTCTCTCCAATGAGGAGGAGGTTAACTTAATGGTCCTCATGGCCCCTTCCAATTTTATTATTCTATACAATCAGATTTGCTTGACTCAAGGGAGTCTTTATTTAATATGTTATAAGGAATAGAATCTAAGCTGATCCATGGCATATTTTTTCTTCATTGCTATGAACAATGTAAGCAGTATCTGAGAAAGATATGCAGAACAATATGATAGAGAAAAATATTTTTCACTGCAGAAACTTTAGTTAACTTACGTACAAAAATTTGCACAGATTTCATTACTAGAATACATGTTCCTATAAAAGTTGTACAGTAATCACTATAGTAAAATTGCTATTGGCTTTTATTTTAAGCAGAGTATTTTCAGGGAGCAATAATAAATAATTATAATTTCACTTTCTCCTGGACATTATGAATATAAGTTATGAATGACATATAGAAAGATGTTCTGTTGATTTGGAGATATTTACTTTCAAGAAAAAAATAAAAGGAATTGATCCCCCTATCTCAGATTTGTAACCTAATTTAAGCTTAATTTAATTCTGAAATTAAAGAAATTCTAGAAGTGGTTTCTATGATCTTAGGGAGGAAAAATAATCTATTTTCACTGATTTAATGCAGAATACCATAATTTTGGGAGGATTAGAGCTACTAGATAGATGTATTAGCTTGGACGTGATTCAAAGGTCTGTCTTCTTGTGGCAATGCAAGTATATCTGATAAAAAAAGGTTGATGAATTGCCTAAGCAGGGTGTTTTCACTGATAATGCTTGCTATTTGTCTCTGAACAGAGACTTGACACACAAGAAGAGTGCATTTCCTAATGCCTGAAATATTTCCATTATTAGAAACTTTCTCTAGACTGAGTTTTTGTAAATGAGTACTTGAAGGTACCATCTGGAGAAATTAAAATCATCATTCTAACATACCATACATAATGACAAATTTAGATATTTAGAAAATTAGACACCAAGTCATAAGAGATATTTCTTTTGGTATAGGATTTTTGGGGTTAAAACAAGGAGTGCTCCAAGATTAAGTGATGTTTTAAAGTTCCCTAGGCTATATTTTGTAAATCTCATAGTTTAATTTTGCTACTAATCATAAATATTAGAAACGAAAACTGCAGGAACCCGATGCATCTTTTGTCAAGAGCATTACTCATTTGCAGAAGATTCAGTGCACCAATTTCATAGAGGCTTCAGAATTGAGATTTAATTTGCAGTGCATCTGTGTGCTTTAGCATAAGGGAACTTATATTTCTTCATCACATCTCGTACTGTGTTGTATATCACTCAGGTAGGTTTTATGATTTTTTAAAAATATATTCAAATGAATATTAATATATGCTACCCATGCTTACCTCTTGCTTTTAACTGAAAAGCACTTATAGATTCATCCTTCAAGATAGAGATCTGTAGATAGATCATGTGCTTAGCTAAAAAAAAGGAAACCAACTCTGAAGGTAAACATTATTTTATCTCAATTCCATATTATACCCACATTGTAAAATAAATACCACATGGTTTAAGGGAAACATATAACAAGGATTTGTTGTTTGGACACTGATTGTTCCATGAATTTTTTTTCTGAATATAAGGTGACAATGTTTTGATCAAAATTAAATCAGCTATTTAAACCATATTATTTTCTCCAACCTTATTAAGGAAAATAATCTACAAATCTACAGGTACAAATTACATTTTATTAATTTCTAGACTTTATTAAATTTTAATTGTATTGTAAACTGATAGAGTTTTGATTATGGACATTAACTGATTAAATGGTTTATCAAATGGTTGTGGGATAAAGGCAACAGTGCTCAAAGTGCAGCCTACAAACAACACATGTGTCCCTAGTATCTCTTTTTCAGATTCTGTACCAGAATGAGGGAAGCCCAAAATATCAGCTTTTGAATGAATTCCTTTGGGGAAGACTGGGAACAGTTAATTTCTTGTTTGCAATTTGGGAACGTGGAAAGATTAAGGTATAAACTGGATGTCATAAACCTCCTAGGTGCTTAAGGATTTCACTTCTTAAACTCTTCCCCCTTTGAAACAATGGGCCTGGGCTTCACTCATGGAATCAAGGGATCAAAATATCTATCCCCTAAGAATATATTTTCAAATGTTTAATTGATTGACAATTAATGTGTTGCAATCTTTAGTTTTTAATGGAACAGTATTCTTTGTCAGGGCTTTGTCTCATGCTTTCCATTGTTCAGCAATTGAATCAAACACATTGTTGTTCCCTCCTGGAATGAGTTTTAGTTAAGCTGTTCAATGCTCAGTAATAATCTGAATAAAATTGTCCTGTTTATTCAAATCTTCCTAATAGTTTTCATAGCTTAATAAAAATTGACAATAGATAGACTGTAGAGTGAAGAATGAGGGTACAGCAAATACAAAGAATCTTTTATAAAAATAAGTTCAGCCTGAGAGACAACTTTATCTTTCTAACATAGCATAACAGTTGGTTCTAATAACAAGTAATTCATATTTACTAGTGACAAAATACTGGCTCTCTCTTTTAAACCAATATGAAAACTCCCGTCCCCTTCTGACTTCCCAATCCTTTATTCAGACAGCTTCAGCTGTCATAAATTGCTGTGTTTCTCCTCATCACTCATGTGTCTTTCCATTCTGACAGCTTTCCACTCCTTTTTCCATGGTTTATTTATCCCCAGTTGTCCTGAACATATGTCAAGGTTTCCTTAGGAAGGTTTTCCCTTGGCAGAGATGGTACCTTTTCATTGCCTATATAAGTAAGCCTGTTATTTTTCTCAACATTTTCCACTAAAATAGCTTATTTTGGCTATAACAATGGCAACCCTCATAAATGGAATCAATGCGTGAAGCAAAGGAGGGAAACTGTTATGAAAAAAGCTAACAATAATTGGGTTTTCAGGCAATATCCTAGAAATTACGTTATATCGGAATTAACATTGGCATCTAACGTGACAGTTAGGCCAATTTTTTCTTGACCCGTGGTAGGCTGCGTAGGGCTGGAGGAATCTCTTAAAGTAATATCTATTTTGGATCCAGTTCAACTCCTCATGACTCTCTGGTGTTTCTCTTTGCAACAATACATGCTACAAGTGATTTGACATTGTCACCTTCTCAGATAATCCTGAAGGTGTCCAGTCTAAGTATTAATCAGGCCTGACCATGATCAGACAAGGTTAGCAAAATGCTGCCATCTACTGGGAGGAATTGCCTAGATTATCCTTCTCTTCAAAATATTATACTCTGAATTTGGTTATTACGTTATAGTGTTTTATTTGTATTGACACAAAATCAACTGTAAAAAAATGATACTAAGTGAATGAATGGGATGCTGGTAGTAGCAAGGGTGATACACGGTACTCAGTTTCTTGATGTAGTAAGAGGAATGAGACTGCTTGTTGTGACTTATTAGAATCTCATTTATTTATTTATTTAGCTCACGTCTGTCATCTTTGTTTGTTATCCTCATTAAAAACTGATTTAGGAAATTGTGTTTCAGTGCCTGCAAACAAACAAAAAAGAACTTATTTCATCGGCATCCATGCATGAACACCCACCATGAATTAGATCCTTGTGAAAAAAATCCCTGGGTTCAAAAAAAGCTTTTAAATCCCCCTTACTATTCCCCCTTACTTTATTTTTACAAGAAGTAACTCTAGTTCTTATAGAGTTCATGTATTTTAAAACAATGATGTTGATCGATCAAATTCCTTGACATAATGATTGTTCATTATGTCTCAGTTTTAATCTCTGACCTTGTCAATGAAAAGAAATCTAAACAACCAGAGAAGGAAAACAAATTACTGTCTTGAATCTTGCTGAGCTCTTGCCACTTGGAATCAACAGGATTGGACTGATTGACTGATACAACCAAATGTAAGGCAATTCATTGCATTTCAGCTACAAATCCAATGGAAGGAATTGAAAAATTACTCCCATACATAAATAGACCAGTGCTTATAAATATAATATTATAAATATTATTATAAATATCCCCCTTCATTTTTCCAGCAGAACTTGCAAAAAAGAAGGAGGAAAAACAACACGATGTTTGGGTGAAAAGAATAGGTAACATATTTGAAGGACCACCTCTCCCCTACTATATCTACCCAGCTCCCCAGGGAATGTTACAGGTCCCATCCATTAGGGATTGTCATCTGGTGGAACCATGAAAAAGGGTCTTCTCAGTGGTAGCCCCTTCTTTATGGAACATCATTTCCCATGAGGTACAGTTGGCCTCCACCCTGGTGCTATTCTGAAAGGCTCTAAAAACATAGCTGTGTCAGCAGGCCTGGGATCCACAAGTGGAAATGGAGCCAATCAAGTGATTAATCTGATTGTATTGTTGTTGCCATGGGGGGTAGGGTAGGATTTTTAATACATTTTATTATATGATGGATTTTATTTTATTTTTTTAATGTTGTAAGCTGCCCAGAGTCACCTATGTGTGAGTTGGGTGGCTATATCAATTTGTTTAATACATACATGTGTACATACATACATTCATACTTACTTACTTACATACTTGACTGAATAAGGAAAGAAAAAGGGGAAAACTTAAAAGGAAAGGCAGTAAAGAGAAGATTTAACTGGTGAAGGAAGAAAAGAAAAAAGAAAAGCCATCTAAAGGTGCTACAAAAAAGATTAAAATTAATTAGACCAATAAACTTCAAGCGTGCTCTCTCTGTGTCTTCAGGCTATGCTCCATAGGCATTCATGCTCTTCAGCAGCAATGCATTGATACCTTCATTGTTGGCCCTTCGGACTGTTCCTTTTTTCTCAAGGGTTCTCTCACAAGCACAACATTTTGCAGAACCTCATCCTCCCTTATAAACGTGGTAGTGCATGTTTCCTTTCATTTCTTTTGATCTTTGTTTCGCTCCCTTTTTATTTGATGTACGCTTGTCTCATCGTCTTGAGGCTCCTTATCCCTTGTTTTTTTCCCGAGCTGCTTCTCCCAGTTTTTCCTTCTGTTTTACTGATCTTTGTTGTTAGTTTCTGCTGGAGTCTTCCTCGCCTTACACCCTCCAAAACTGAACTCTCATTATCCTCAACCAGCATCTTGGGCTTAATTTTCTTCTGTACTTCCTGCTCATGTTTCCTACGCCTTGTCATATTTTCTCAGAACTATAGTACTTATCTGGTTCTTAGTCCTCCTTATCATGCCCCCCAATCTTTGGTAAAGCTGATATCTTTCTTGCCTTTCCCTGCCCATTTTCTGAGCAGTAATCCATTTGTTCGCAAGTTATAACATTCCTCTTTTTTTTCCTGTCCTGAACTCTGTTCCTTCTTTCTGATACTTTCCTGACATTTCTTTGTACATAATCAGTGCTTCTCTCCTATCTGTTTGCTTGCTAATGTCACCTGTCACTCTTGAAGAGATTAAGGCTGTTTACCTTTCAGCTAGAAAGGCCCGTAGTGGGGGCAAAGAAGAATTCTTAGGCAGATTTAAAATATTGCTAGATTATTTTTTTTATACATTTACAACTTCAGGGCCCTCCAAATCATTTTTTGAGTGCAGAAATAAATATGATGCATATATTAGGGATTTAAACAATATGCCTATTAGCTATGCCACCTAAATCAACATGCAAGACTTGAGGCTTTCGTATTGCCCTCCTTCACAATACAGTCTCATTGCTTTCATATTTTTCTCCAGTCTTTCAGTTTTCATGATTTTCCTCTGCAGTAGCCCTGCTCCCTGAATCTTAAGAGACATTTTCTACAGTAGAATCTGAGTTTACTTCAGTGTGTAAAAATATCAATACATGCCTGTAAAGCAGGGCTCCATTTTTCTTTTTCTTGTCTACATATTTTTTAACTAAAGCTGTGTTGTACAAAAATTAAAAATCCCATCTCAGTAGTTTAAAAAATGAATTAACTTTTCATCTCCTTTTCCATTTTCTTTCTCTTTCCTTTCAAGCATACCAGTAATTCTTTTATTTTCTTAAAGTTATACATACCCAGACATACCCCCAATACTAATAGTACTATGTATGACAAGGAAAGAAGCTTGTAAATCATTAGTCCATCCCTATCCAATTCATAAATCCATTACTACAAGATGCTGTCTTGTGTTCATCACCCACTGCTTTTATTGCTCTGGTTTGCTCAATCCAATAATAGTTAATTTACACGTGAGGTTTTATATACTTCAGGCTTCTGAACAGATATGATCTGAATATTTTGCCACTGGCACATGTTTTACTGGTTAAAACTAAAAGTTTGAAATTTTAGGAATAATTGAAGATCCCAACATACTTCTTTGAAAAAGCTGGACCCCGAAAAGGAATTAGGAAAAATCATAAACAAAAATCAAAGTAAAATGTTCATATTGTTATAATTTAACCATACTTCAACAGAGTTCAGGGAGGAGGAGTCTAACCCTCATCTCACACCTAACTTTTAACACCTCATCTTACACTTAACTTACTCTGGTGGAGTGTTTCTAAGCCTTTTGGCTAAGATGAAGTACTTCTGTATGAATAGAAATGATTAATTTGATTATATGAAAGTAATATTTTTTTTCAGATTGACCACAATGGAATCTAAAAATGTTAGGAACCTTAATTATTGGGCCACTACTATTGGTCGATTACTTAGGTATATTCCCTTATCTAGTTGTGCCTCAGATTTAGAAACATTAATATTAGAATAACATTTTATAATGTTATAAAAAGGGCAATATAATTAGAAACACCTTTCAGAACTAGATAATTCTCAGATACATTAGGAAGTTATCTTCCAAGAATTACAAAAGATATGTCAGCAAATGTCTGCAACAAATTAGAGTGACACCAAAATGATGTTTCATATGTGGTGTCATCATCAAGTTAATGCCACCATTCCATACTTGTTTCCTGAAACAACCAAGTTGGTCACATTTACAAGGTGACATTATCACAAAGAATTTGCCATTTGTCCCCCTTTGCCCTTCCCACAGATGTCTCAAGGAAAGGCTTGCAGATAAATGGCAGGAAAAAAATCAATAAAACATGATTGGGACAGGATGCTTTTGGAAAAGAGTCTGGATAAACCCTAAGTCAATTAAAATCTTATTTCTGCTGTAAATTAATTCTATACAAGTAAGACAATTGGGATTCATACAGGATGAGTATGTTTGCTAACTAAAATGTATTTACGTTTCTAATCTTCCTTCTTCCCCAACCTCAGGGAACACAGTAGCTATTTAAAAATATGCAGAAATATAGCATTCAACAAAAGACAAAATTCCTAAAATGAGCAGCTGCTGTAGGATGCCCTGTTCACCTTGGATCATTAAAACTTATGTCCTTGTGTTATATTAGCTACATACACAGCTGAAATGAAGCCCCTTGACTATGTTGGCTACCTATAAGCATCTGGAACCTCCAGCACTTAAACTAGTGCAGATTTAATTTCAGAATGATTTTTATATACAGCAATTCATTCAAGAACATTATCAGTCACCAATAATAGTAGTAAAAATGTGTTGAATAGTTGGTTTGTGATTAGTTTAAGCTACAAGGGTAGCTACAAAATATATGTAGACTTTTTCTTTACTTTTTCATGAGAGAATAATGATTCTCCTGACTTTTCTTTGTTTGTATATATGTTTGCCTTTAATGCATTTTCTGACATCTGAATTGTGTACTTGATCAAAAAAAGGCCATGAAAGAGGAAATCATGTGCTTTTACTTATCATGTCCAGTAGCTGAAAAAGATGCATGGATATGAATATTAAGTGAAGACTTTTTTTTTTCCAAAGAAGCATTATTTACTAACATCGCAACAAAGTTTAAAAAACAGGCATCTGGACTGGATTTTTCTCAAGTCGAAGACGTTTCG
>JANHZU010004182.1:54847-66846 GCA_032468055.1 Acrochordus granulatus | reverse complement strand
TTGGAAAGTTACAAAAGGACTTAGATTCCAGATGGATTTGATTTTGGAATTAATCATAAGAATCCTTCCCATGGGAAAATTTGGAAATTTTTGAATAGTCCTAAAAAATCATAGGATGGGACTTTGAAGGTTGGACACTAAAGAGAACCAGAAGGAATTAAAGATTACAATTAAAGGAGAAGAATACTTAAATTTGACTTATTAATACAGAATGAAGCCAAGTATTTTAAATTTGGACATATTGAAGAATCTTTTTGAACAATGGACTCAGAAGTTAATTTTAAGAGTGTCTGCCTCTATATACAGACTGTGTTAATTTGTGATAATTTTCCTATATTGAATTTACAAAAAAGGCTTGCTAAGCTTTGAAGAATTTTATGAGAGAGACAAAGAAAAAAATGAAAAGAAATCAAATTCTAGAACACTATTTGAAAGGACTAAAGGTCAAATTAAAAATAAAAGGGAGGAATAAAAAGGTGATTTGTTTGATCAAGATTAAACTAGATATGCTATCTCTGGTAACCCTTAACAGACTTTTGTTGGTCAGGATGGGTACTTTCCATTTTTTCTTTTTATTCTTTTAGTCTACATTACTTTTTATCTTTTAACAGTAATCTTTAATCAAATTACTATTAAAAAACAAAATAATGGCAGGAACATAACCCCTTGATCAAAATAACTTTTCCCCACATATCATGCGTTTGGAAAGAAATGTTCAAAGCCAATTCTTTCACCAAATGCAAAAATGCAAGAGGATTTTTTTTGCCTAACATCAGCAATAATGTGACCACTGGAATGCCCAAGGAAAGAAATACATTTCTAGAAGTGGGCAGAAGCACTTCAATCTGAACACGTACCTAAGTTTGGCAAGGAGACTAGTACAGAGAGAGAGGACAAAACAGACCACACCTTCTTCTGAATCTCAGCAGGTGATATCAGTGCCCTTGCAGAATAAAAAGACCCACTGAGTCCTTCGGAAGAATATTTGAGTTTTGAACAATTGCATGAATCATCCTTTCATTCTTGTCAAAATAGCATATTCACTTTTATATAAATGCTAAAGATATCCTTAGAACCCTGAAGGAGACAGAGTTTCTTCTCCCAAAGAAGAAAGAAAGCCATGAGTTAAATAGATCTCCCCCCCTCCCCCTATATTTCTTCCAGCTTCTGACAAAGACAGAAAAGCTAGGATGGAGAAATTCTAGCTGGCAAAAGTTTGTATGAAAAGAATCATGGAATTGTCCTCAGGGCTACGACTCTACAGCGCTGTTTCTCAAACTCAGCAGTTTTAATATGTGTGGTCTTCTATTCCCAGAATTCTCCAGCCAGCATGCGGGGAGACATGGTTGCAGCAAACAGAAAACTGAATTTGGGGCTTGACAAAACACGAGTTCCACATGCTCTACTTCAGGAACTGTGTCAAGTTCTGGGCAGCACCCTTGGAGAAAGATTCAGATCAACTGGAGAGGATCCAGAGAAGGACACCAAGGATGATGGGCAACTGGGAGCTAATCTGGATATGTTAGCCTTAGGCAGCATCACACAAATGATGCAAAAGATGCAATTTTCATTAGTTGAATGATGCCAGTGACTCTCTGTGATTTGCGCAATGATGCCACTTGTTCCCACCTGGAAGCCATGATTGTGGAAGGGAAGGGCTCTGCTGATTAGGAATCCCATTAGCTATTTAAGAATCCAGATTCAAGCATTCCAGAGACATTCCTGCCTTTGCTTGAACACATCCAATGAAAAGAAACTCCCCCCCTCCACTTCTCTAACTGGAAGAGTAGGCTTGGGCAGCGCTGAATGTTGAGCTTTAGAGACCACTTTCAAATATTTATCTTTTTAATAAAAGCAAAAGAAAAATGTTCCATTCAAATAGCCTTAACAGGTAATTCTAATATGTGGAACTCATGTTTGAGTTTTTGCACAGATGGAAAAGGTTATTTTCATGAACTACTGCCAATAATTACTTAGCAGCCCTGGAATTCCAAAACACTCCCATGTTAACTCCTTCTAGACTACTCCATCCCTCTGGGAAAGAACTAAAGCCTTCATTTAATTCTAAGCAGCGATTGATCTCCCAAAATTTAGCTGCACAGCATCTCAGCCTTTCTAGCCCAAAGTCTGGAGAAGCTCAAGGTGGCTTGCAGAGGACCCAGAGTAGCTCGGAGGTCCTTTCCTTGTTTTGCTGCAAAATGGAGAGAGCAGTTCTTTCATTCAAAAGAACAACAGCTTCCTCAGTTATCAAACAGCTTCCAAAAGGTCACTGGATTAATCCCAAATCAAATGATACAGCTGTTTCTGCCATGCCATCTAACAACCTTGCCCAACATATAAATCTCCAGACCAGCTGGACTATAACTGCCATCTAACATTTTGCCTGTTGATGGGGAAGATGGGAGCCTTGGTCTAGCATATCCAGATAGTAAGCAACGGAAAGACCTATGTACTCCTTTCACTCCTGAAGTTGCTTTCAAATGCTAAAGATGCAAATAAAAGACTCTTGTTTTGACCTCCCCACCCGGGAAGGGATGCTGTTGGGCTTCGTGCAGACTCTGGACCACACATTTTGACTCTGACATGAAACTGGGGGGGCTGGAACAGAAAGAACTAGAAAAATTGTTAGGACCATTTTGAAAAACAGTAGAGCACTGCACTGAGCATGGGGGGGAGGCAGAGAGAGCACGGGAGAAGACAAACGCGGCACTTTCATATTGCAGTTTCTGAGAAGCATCCACACCACAAAGGGTTTTTTGTACAGGAATGCTTATTTATAAAGTTCTCAGATTGGCCTGAAACTTAGAATGGCCTGAGGGCTCTTAAGGAATCATAATATATTTGGACTGCTGCTGTCAACTCTTTTATTTTTATGTCTCATCGCTCAGTCAGCCAGATGTTTCGACTGGATTTGGCATTTTTGTTCCCCTCTTGAGTCCTCCAAGGACCTGAGTGAGGCAGGTGCTATTCTTTGAAGCTGTTAAAGGTTTCACCGCAGGATGTAAACTGTTCCGAGTAATGCTGCTTTTGCAACTGACTGATGGTGATTTTGTCGATGCCGATGGTGTTCAAGTGGTGCTCCAGTTATTTTGGCATTGCACCCAAGGCCCCTTTTACTATCGGCACCACCTTTCCTATTTTTTGCCACAGTCGTCATATTTCTATTTGCAGATCTTCATATTTTGTGATTTTCTCCAATTCTTTCTTTTCCATTCTGCTGTTTCAAGGTACTGCCACATCCACTATCAGACTTCTTTGTCTTTCTTATTGACAATTGTTAAGTCTGGAGTGTTAAGTAGCAGGTGCCTGTTTGTTTGAATTCTGAAGTCCCAGAGCAATTTAGCTTCTTTATTTTCTATTCCTTACTCTATTTTATGATCCCACCAGTTCTTGCTTGCAGGCAAATGGTATTTCTTGCAGATCTTCCAGTGCATCATTGTTGCTACTTTATCATGCCTTTTATTATTATTATTATTTAATGCAGTTGTCTCCTAAGCCTTCACCTCACCATGCAAATTAGGTAGGTGCAAATATGTTGGGTTGCCTGGACAAATATTTACCCTGGCAACAATTCATTGTGTTGATCCTCTTTAGACACATCCATCCATCTTTTCTAATGTCTTCACCTTCTACTTCCCTCAATCTGTGATGTAGAATCATTTTGCAGTCATCGGCTGCTACTCAAATCACATGATTTGATACCTCTATATCTATCAAGTTCAGAATTGGCCTGGACACGATATTCCCTGTGAAGCTCCACAGAAGCAAAAATTGCAGTTTGAAGAAGCAGGATAGGAAGAGTACCGACTGTCAGATGCAAGCAACCAGATCTACTCAAAAAGGTTCAGGTCAGCTACTTTATTGTGTTCTGCCTATATTACAAGAATCTCCCCAGTTTGCTTGCCTTCCTTGGGAACAAACAGATAAGTCCCATGGAACTTGGAGGGGAGGGGGATTCAGCCTTTTTGCAACTATGCAAAGACTTAAGGCTAGTTCCCCAAATGACCCTTTCTCCTTTCCTGGCTGGGGGGTTCCCAACACTGAAGCCTTTAACCTTTGGTGTTGGAGAAGACTCCTGAGAATATTATGGACAGGCAAGAAAATAAACCAATCGATCATTGAACAGGCCAAGCTAAAATTATCCCACTTTGGAGACATTATGAGAAGACCCAGCTCTATTTTCTAGAGAAAGCTCTATTGCTGGGAAAGATGGAAGGAAAAAGAAGAAGAGAATGACCAGCTACAAGATGGATGGCCTCTGTTACTACCCATTGGGAGTCCTGAAATAACTGGTTAGGAATAGATTGTAATGGAGAAAATGTATATATGTGATCTCTAGCAGTTGAAAATTACTTGATGGCACATACTGTAATCAATCTGTCAATCAGCCTATTTGCTGATCATCAGCTCAAAAAAAAAGCCAGTTTTTATTTAACCTAGGTTGATTTGCTGATTTTTTTTTGCTGCCCATGACAGTTAGTGGCTATCTCCAGATCCATCATTCAACAATACCCTCTTCAACATTGAAAACAAAATTGAAATTCCAGCCGTGGTCTGTTGATGCAAAAGCCATATTCCTTGCGGCCCTCAGTTGCTCTGCCATAAAAAAATAGTGCACTTTACTGAAAAAAAGTCTGCTTTTTTCTGCAACAAACACAGGATTTCTCAACCTGAAACCCTCCAGATGTGTTTGACCAACTCCCAGAACCCCTAGCTAGATATCAAAAGAATCCTTATGGCTATTCTTTTTTTTCTTGACCTATTTTCTTCCAGAAATAACTGGAATTAACTGACTTAAGAATTGGTGTGGACAAGTGATAAGATTAGAATATCTGGACTTGGTCAGCTGGAACTACTGCACCGTAATTTTTTTTCTATAGCAAGGCCTCCACAAATAAGCATTTGTTCGATAGATAATATGCTCCCTTTTCTATAGAAGTTGAAGGCAACTTCTGTGAGGATCTTCTTTCATTTTATCCCACAACAACCATACTTGGACTTTTTTTTGCTTTGGCTGAAAGAATGGCTGGCCCAAAGTTATCCAGAACAGCACCTCCGGCTGAGGGTGGACTTGGATATGAGACCCTTTTGGCCACTGCAGCTCCTCCCTGACCACAAGCTTTTAAATGTTTGCTCATTGCATTCCCTCCTTTAACAGAACAATAGTTGTACCTGTAGATAATCACTGCATGTACTACATGCTCAAGTGCAGGGTGTTTAAAAGGAAATCACAACAAACATGAACAAAAATCATAATTAATACATAAAGAAGCTCTCAGGATAAGAAACAGCCACAGTTTTTTTTGTTAGGCAGGGTACTCTCACTTACATAATAGAAAAAAACTCTTGGTTGCAAACCTCTTATGTTTCAAGGCCCCTGGGGGGAGGTCTTCCAATACATGTGCCCATGAAAAATTCCCACCGACCTTCTGATATTTTCAACCCTTGTGTGAGAATAGAAGGAAATTGGCTTCCCTTGACCAGGGAGGACAGGGCAGGCGGAAGGGACCTGTCCATTGCTACTCTTGCTACTTTTGGGGCACCTGGAGTTGCTTTGTCTGATTTATGATCCCTGAAGTCCAGGATGAACAATAGAAGGAAATACAGTCTAAAAAAGCAAAGAAAGGCAGAGCCCAGTAGGGGCAAATAATATCTGCAGGAAATGAAGTGGGGAAGGCAGGGACAGCCACCTCTCAGCATCCACAGGAGCTAACAGTAATTGAAGATGAAGGATGTGGACTGTTGTTCCTCTTAGCCTGTTAGCTTTAGGCTTGTTAATTGCCTTTTTGGTCCAAGCCCATGCCAAATGAATGTCTAGCCCTTCCATGAATTCTTGAACTTCCAACTTTCTTGAAGGATTTATTTTTTCTTGAAGGTTTCCTAAAACATCTCACCTCATATAGGAATTATACAACAGTCCCTCATCTTCAAGACACACCAGCCAAATCCCAGAGAAAGCCATCTCTCTGCACAGGCAACATCACCCATCTAGTTGTTTTGGATGCTCCTGTTCTAGGTGGAGCAATGTATCCCAGCAAAGAATTGCTGTGAGATACCTGATCTGGCTGCCCAGATATTCCAACGGCACACAGGAAATCCGTGTCCTGATTCGTTTGCTCTGGGGTCCAAGTGGGCGTTCCCAGAGTTAGAATCTCAGTTCAGCTGGAGATCAACTTGAGGAAGGCTGTTAAACCAAGAACCCCTCTTCTCAGACAATGTTGGGTAAAGGAGCTTCTGAACTTTGTCATCAGATGTGTGGGCATAGAAATTGGGGAGAGGGTTTACTCAGAGGTATTAAGTAGAAGGAAACATTTCCCAACAGTGGCTCAAGTCAGATTTCTCCTAAGTGGAAAAAAAACCCTCATGGAAAATGTTCCCTCTGGATGGCTTTCCTTGCCGTTTTGCTCCCTTAAATGTTGCTTCCCAACATGGAAGGACAAACAATAATATCTCTTTTGGAATTCAGTGGAAGTCTGGGAAATGGGGAGGCTATAGGAGACAAGGTTGGAAAAGGATATTCACAAATATTGACCATCTTGTAACAAAACATGTGTCAAAATATCTCACTTCACATTGGAGGATTTTACCCAGCTATTTCTCTTCTCCAAGAAAAACAGTTTATGGATCTGACTGTATGAGTAGAAAGTGAAGTCTCAGAGCAACCAACTCAGTAAAGAAACACCCCATTTGCGTAAGAAGCAGTAGATATTCCAAGAAGGGGAAATAAATCTTCAGTATTTTACAAGTTCCTGTTATAGAAGTTTATTAAACAGGTATTAAAACCATCTTAATTACAAGGGATTTATCCAAGTGTTTAGGAATTTGTATCTGAAATAAATTCCACCCTAAAAACTTTTAGACACAGCATCTAATACTGTGTATAAAATAAGCTCTGCTAAATAAATGAGCAGGTCCCTGGAATACTAAACAGGCTCCCTCTTTATTCAGATCCTGGGGTTGAAATGAATTATCTGTGTTTATAACAAGGTTGAATGTGTGGAATGTGAGGGAGGGGAATATCATGTCTGGGATCATTTCATTTTTATGAACCAATCTTACAGCTCTTGTAACAGAGCCTGCTGAATTCTTAATCAGTTGACTATTTGGAGAAGTGGGAAAGTCTTCGTTTCCTTAAAATATCACTGATACAGCACAGGAGAGTATAACAAAGGGGGGTAAGATGTCCACCACAGGGTGCTCATGGCAGGGAGGGGATTAAAAAAAAGTGGCAGGGTGTGTGTTGGTGGTGACCATCTAGGCTTATTTTATAGCCCATCCCTGGAGCCACACTGATGCTTTTGCCAACAAGTGGAATGTGCACAGGATGCTCAGAGCTGTGGGCTCAGCTACTGGTGTGTTAGATCACAGTTGACCAAGATGGATGACATGTAGATGGATTTTGGTGCTGATAAATGCATCCTTGGGATAGTCCTCTGACAAGCAGGAAATAGTCTGCCCTCCTCAGGAGGCCATTATTGAACACCCAACATGGGATTCCAGAAGAGTGTTACTACTAAGAGAAAGGGGACATTTACACACACCCTCTTAATTAATTCATATGCCACCACATTCAGAAATGAGTCTTGGCAGATATTATCTTAGAACTAAGGTCACCATTAAAGAGAATGTGACTGAAGTTTGCTTCTCCCTCGCATGATATTTCAACAGCTTTAGCCAAACTGGAATGTGCAGGCAAATTTTTCCCTGAAGCAAAGGGAAGCAAGCAGTTGTCAAAGGAGAGATATCTGTATCAACAGAACAGCATCTGAAGGAACTGAGTCAGGAAACCAGTGGTAGATGGGAAGACCTTTACTCCCTTGACCAAGTTCCAGTTCAAACCGAAGTGTTACTCCTCCTGCTGCCTTAGGAAGGTCTCCTGATTAATTTGGGAGGGTGAGGCTTTGCCAGATACTCAGAACCATTTCCGTTCTGTCCAAAAGGCAGTTGTAGCCACTGCCAGGTGGAAGAACCATGCTGAGAGTCTTGGAAGGCCCATGCAACATGACACCATTGTGTTGGAGAAGTGGGACTCTAAATGGGTGACACTAGTTGTTGACCTGAGGAACTTCACACTACTTGCCTCTTTTTGCTGGAAGGTGGTCATCTGTGTGTAGCGAAATGATGGGAGCCTCTTTTGCTACTGAACAAGCTAGAGCTGTGTTTCTCAACCTTGGCAACTTAAGATGTGTGGGCCAATTTCCAGAATTCCCCAGCCAGCATCTTAAAATTGCCAAGGGTGAGAAACACTGTGCTAGAGGACATGTCGAGGATGCATCAGCCCAGTTGCCAGGACATCAACCCAGTGCCACGAGTGACATGTCCCCCCATCAGGCTGCTAATCTGGGTCAGGTGAACATATAGGAAAGGTAGTTCAGACAGAAAACAGAAGCCCCCCATGCCAGTATTCTATGTCACATGGAGACAGAGACAGAGGGCGGTCAGGGACCTATGGGGCTCCAGTTGGCCAGCTGTGGGATGTCCCCTCTTAACCAGGCATAGAGGTGTGCATCCCCATGCCCACTGCTCTTTTGGCTATTGAGCAGCACAGAATTTCCATCCTTGAAAATGTGGCTTTTCTGCAGGCACTGGGTGGGCTAAGATGTCCTACAAGCACTCTTTTGAACTGACTCAAAATTGTCATTAAATGTCTTCTCCCCCCCTACCCATGCCCCAGCAGGGCCACTTTAATATTCTTTGAAATTGTTATTCTGTTGTCTTAACCCAGACAATGTATGAGTGAGCAGCCAGAGAAATTGGATTTATAAGTAAATAACATTTATAAACCTCCTTGGCAACCAAAGAACATCCATCCAAAAGGTTTTTGGAAGGGAAAAAACCCTCGAGAGGCAAAGATCTTTTCCCACTACCCTACTCCCCGTCACTGTACCTGCCATTTCTCCATGCTTCCGCCACCCTAACCTCTACAGCCAAGTACACGCAGACACACGAACACACACACCCTCCTGAGGCCAACATTTTGCTGGCTTTGTTTTGGAAACACAGCAAGGATGTTGAAGGCAGCAGCTTTCAAAGCGGTATGTCTTCCTTCTGTCTCAAAGGCGGAAGCACGTGTGCATGCACATGTGTCTAAGGAAAAGCCCTGGCTATTGCGAAATGCAGCCACACAGCTTTGTTCTATGTACACTGGGAGGTGTGTGTCGTTCCAAGGGGCGACCTTTCAAAGGGATGCCTGGGCCAGCAGCTGTTCAGCGCTTGGCTTTCATCCTGGTAGCAACGTCCTTGCAGACCCACAGCTGCATATCTGAGAAGAGTGTTAGAGATGGTGATACCTGACTCCGGAGCACATGTTCTCAGAGAGCACCGAAGACCTCGCTGCGATAACACTGCGGCACAGGAAGGCCTCCCTTGCTTGCAGCCCGTGATGAAGTGGCCAACACCTTTTGGGAACTGAGCCTCAGTCCCTCTGGCTTTCGAGGAAGCTGATCACAACCGAAGAATTCTTCGGTTCCAGAATTCTTTTTTAAAAAAGAAAGACCATTGCAGTCAGGTCCATTTTTCCAGTTGGGGGTATTTTTCCTCACTTTGCACATTCTCAATTTATCTCCATTTGTAAATAAACTCAGTTATTATGTACAGCGTAAATCTTCAGAACAAAATTTTGCAGAAGCTGTCATGAGAAGTAGGACTCAGAAAAATTCAGGATGCTCCCATTTCTTGCCCCTCACCTTTGTCCATCTTAAAGCAGTGTGGAGAAAAATCAGGGGTTTGCCAAGCTGCGGTACAGTTCACAAGACCTCCCCGAGGACGATGGTGGATAATCTGGAAGGAGGAGGAGGAGGTGAAGGAGAGGGAGAAATAGCTGGCTGGCATAAGCCAGGATGGAACTAGTCCAGAGTTGCTACATGTGCATGTCAGGAAAGGGCAAAAAATTGTATAGAATCAGCCTGATGCTGTTGCTGCTGTCTTTCAAATTACCGTCAGAGACAAGACAGGTAGTCCTCAACTTACAACTACAACTGGGATTGGAACTTCCATTACTAAATAACATAGCTATTAAGTAAGGCCCAATTCTGCAACATTTTTGCCCTGGTCCTTATGCAAATCATGTGGGCATTAAGTAAATCTGGCTTCCCCCATTGATTTGCTTGGCAGAAACCCCTGGGAAGGTCACAAATGGTGATCATGTGACTCCAAGACACTGCAATAGTCCTAAGTGCAAAGAACAGTTGTAAGTCACCTTCTGCAGCATTGTTATAAATCAAAAAGTCACTAAATGAATAGTTGTAAATCAAGAACTACCTAGATTTGAATGTGCCACGAAAGCAGAACCGAAAACCATGATTGTGAGGAAAGTACCAAGAGTTCTACTGCCCTTAAGCAATTATCCTTGGGGTATATGAATGTGCTTGAACCTGGGGAGGCTTTCAATTAATATACTGTATGTTTAAAACTTCCATCATGAGTCCAATTTACAAAGCAGCAATTTTGGATGACTCACATTTTATGTAGTATTTTAATAATTAGTACCTTCCTCTCAGTCCTAAAAAATAACAAAGCTCCAGAATGTAAATAATACTCTCTTAGATGGCAAGCTGGGCTATTCACAAATGCCCCTGAGAGAGAGAATCTGCCCACGTAAACGTGAACGTGAAGGGTTAGGCAGTTTATTCCCACCGAGAGATTATTTGTAGCGCAGGGTTGGATTATTTGTAGCTTGGTGCTCTCTGTTGGCTTCATGACCCAACTTGGGGACATCATCAGTCTCCTGCTGATGTTACTTGCTTGGGTAATGAAACATCTGCAATGAAACAACCAAGCGTGGAGTTTGTTTATTCCCAGCATGTAGTGGAAACACAGACACAAAATGCCATCCAACGTATCCATATTAGGAGGCATTTGTTTGGCATTTGTGCATACAAAGAAACTATGCTGTGTTAACTGAGTCTGACATGAAGTGTGTTGAGTGCAGTTTCCAGCATTTCTTTTGCAGCATCCCAGGGTGGAAATGGCCCCCGAATTTGGCTCTTTCACTTTACTATTTTTTCCTTTCCCCTCCCTTGTTGAAGAGAGGAATCTCTTTGATGTACCTCCCAAATGCTTAAGTTGCCCCTGAGCTGATGGAAATGCATTTCTACACTAATTAAATCATAAAATGTTTTTTTTGACTCAGCCTGTTCTGTGGACATAGCAATTGTGCTTTATTAATCCATCTTAATTTAGCTTGTGTGAACCTAGCCTCTGTATTTCCTTCTCACTGCTCAGTCAGTCTTTATAATCTGAATGACTGGGAAAGAACGTGAAATTGTAGCAAAATTGCAAAACACCTTACACACCACATTTTACAAAGGCAACTGGATTTTTTATTCTTAGATGTTACAGAGAAACGTTTCAACTCCAATCCAGGAATCTTCTTCAGTCTCATATATGAAGCCCATTATAATAAATGGAAATTTTGTCCGCTTTTTGTATGCTCTAACTCTGCAGAGTTTGGGAATTGAAACAGAAATTTAATATACTTCCAACCATGGATTACAATTTCATGTTGTCTATGTACAGTATATTCTCATTAATTCAGGTTGTGTCTTGTAGAAAATTGTAAAAAAAAAATAATCTCATATATGAGACTGAAGAAGACTCCTGGATTGGAGTTGAAATGTTTCTCTGTAACATCTAAAAAGTGCAGATGTCTTTTAAAAATTTGGTGTGCAAGTTTTTTGCAATTTTCCTACAAGACATGATCTGGATTAATGAGGATATACAGAGACAATGTGAAATTGTAATCTATGGTTGGAAGCATGTAAAATTTCTAATTCAATCCCCAAACTCTACAGAGTTGGATCATTCAAAACGTAGAAAAAGTTTCCATTTATTATAATGGGCTCCATACTCCATTGGACAGAAAAGGGCAGGTGAATCAAAGCATCCAAATCCAACTCAGAATCCCACAGACTTCCTATCAGGCAGAGCTTCTCAAACCTTTCCTTTTATTACCCAAAACCACTTTTCAGAAAGTCTGATCAAAGTTGGATCATAACTGT
>JANHZU010004182.1:18570-36276 GCA_032468055.1 Acrochordus granulatus | reverse complement strand
TTCAGATGGGCCAGCACCAGCCTCTCCCGAGTCTTCGTGACCACGGATGCTAAAGCGGCAGGTCGGAGGTCATTCGGTCCGCCGACGGGAGCTTTCTTCGGAACCGGGGTGAGGGCAGATCGCTTAAAGGAAGGGACGTAGCACAGCTCCAGCGATCTCTTGAAACTCTGTGTGAAGATAAGGACCAGTTGTGCAGCACAGGTTCTCGGGCAGGAAGGGGTCAGGGAATGAAGTGTCACAATCAAAGCCCCTATTTTCAACTGCATGTGTGTCACACTTCCACACAAACTGGCACCTTTGCTTACAGCACTGCACATATCTTGTGGATTTTCACACCATCTTGCAAACACTCCTGGCAGTTCTCATTAGTTTAAATTATACCAAGTTGATCCCATAAAGCTTCGTTTCATGGCATTCTGGGTAGTTTTTGTTTGTTAATATCTTTTTTTCTTTTCCTTTAAGAGCATTGGCTGCAAACTGGATTTGGAGAGGGACTATTTGTAGTAGTTTGCCACCAAAATTGTGCATGACATCTCAAAATTAGCAGCATGTCAGGAGGGCTCCTAAGCAGAATTTTTCAAATTTGACAGCTTGTGGACTTCAACTCCCTTGCTGGCTGGGGAATTCTGGGAGTTGAAGCCCACACATCTTAAAATTGCCAAGTTTGAAAAACACTGCTCTAAGGTGACTCAACCTCTGCCTTCTTCCCACCTCCATTAATACAGACAGGCCCCACATTTTTCTTTCTCATACTTTGCTTTTGCTGTCCTGAAAAATTCCCCAAAAGTATGGATGAAGTGACCACTCCATATGGAAGACAAGCCAGAAAATCCAAGTCAGCAGGAAGGAACTAAAGCCAGTGAAAGCAACACTGCACAATCAAAACTTTTGTGCCCATTGCCCCATATGCAGTGCCAAGCTGATGCCCTCCACCCAGACAGTCTGCTTCAGAGTAAAGAACAAAGAATCCTTTTTGGTAGAGAGGTAACTGCTCCTCCATCATCACACACATCTGCAAGTAGAAGGTAGACCATTTTCTTCCTTCCAGAATCAGAATCATCCAGGAGCTGTTAGGGGTTAGCTATTTTGGTAGAAGCAGAAGCGTTAGCAGAAGGTTAGCTATTTTGGTAGAAGAAGAAGTCATGGGCTCTTCTGCTCATTAACTGCAGACTGGAGATGTCTTGTCAATCACACTTGGAGGCCTTGTTCTTTCTAGCACAAACTATGCCATGAAGGCTGTCTGAAGCGGGGGACTGATCTTGCTCTTACTGGCCCCCAGGGACAGCAATGGGCATGTCCCCTTCTTGCTCCTGAGCATGGATTTACAGGACCATTTAGGGCTCCCCCACTGGGCCAAGAACCCTCTCTTCCATTTCTCTTGCCAACTCCAGCAGACCTGGTAGCAGATCCCTGGGAGAAATGACAACTCAGTCCACCAATTTTAAGCTTGCCAAAGTTGAGAAACACTGCGTAAAATTCAAATTCAAACTACATTAACCAAAACAAACATCAGCTAAAGCTCATAAGATCCACGATGTGAGATTATTATTTGTTCATCACTCAGTCAGCCAGATGTTTAGACTGGATTTTGCATTTTTGCCCACCTCTCGAGTCCTTCCCAAGGACCTGGGATAGGCAGATGCTCTTCTTAGATGTTGTCAAGGGTATCATTGCAGGAGGTAAGCGGTTCCAAGTGATGCTGCATTTTGCAATTGACTGATGGTGAATTTGTCAATGCCGATAGTGTTCAAGTAAGTGGTGCTCCAGTTATTTTGGGATTGCACCCAAGGCCCCTATCTCTATTGCCACCACCTTTGCTTTCTTTTGCCACAGTATTTCTATTTGCAGGTCTTTATATTTTGTTGTTTTCTCCAGTTCTTTCTCTTCAGTTCTACTGTCTCCAGGTTCTGCCACATCCACTATCCAGATTTTTTGTCTTTCTTATTGACAGTTGTTAGATCTGGAGTGTCATGTGGCAGCTGCCTGTTTAAATTCTGAAGTCCCAGAGCAGTTTAGCTGCTTCATTTTCTATTACTTTCTCTATTTTATGATCCCACCAGTTCTTGCTTCCAGAAGCACCCTTGTTGCTACTTTATCATGCTGTTATTTGTAGTCAGTCTATGCAATCTTCTTGCATCAGCTAAGTAGGTGGTCCACTGTTTCTTCAGCTTCTTTGCAGATGTGGCATTTGCTGTCTGTTGTTGTCTTCTCAATTCTAGCCTTGTATGCATTTGTTCTCAACGCTTGGTCTTGTGGAGCCAGAATTAGTCCTTCTGTCTCTTTCTTCAATCTTCCTGCTCTTAGCCATTGCCAGGTCTTATTATTATCTGCTTTGCCTTCTATTTTTGTAATTTACTGGCCATGTAATGCTTTGCCTTGCCTTTTCTGTTCTTCATTTGATCCTTGTGTGCCAGTTTCATCTCTCCAGTACTCAGTAAGTCTTCCTGGTACACTAGCTTTAGTGCATTTTCTTCACTATGCTTCAGGTATTCTTCCAATGCCCGTTTTTCCCTCTTCAACTATCTGGTGTACTTGTAATGATCCCTGCTCACCTATTTTCCTTGGTAGGTAGAGTCTGTCAACATCACTGTGTCGATGAAGGGCATGATTCATTGTCATTATTTTCCTGGTCTTCCTATCCAGGCCTTTAGTTCTGCTTGAGTGCAGTCCACTATTCCAGCTGTATATTTAACAACTGGAATTGCCCAGGTGTTAACTGCTTTGATGGTATTTCCTACTCTGAGTTTGGGCTTTAAGGTCTTCTTCACTTTTATGATGTATGTACTTCTGACCTTCTTCTTGACTTCACAGTGCTTGAATGTTTGCAGTGATTGTCTTCATCCAGAGTCTTGATGTTATTTCCATAGGACATCTTGATTCCTTCGGTTTTCAGCATTTTCCCCTTTTGATGGTGAGGGTGGCAAAGTCCAGTCCAAACTCCATTGCAGAGCCTTGGCTTTATATGTGGAGAGTGTTGACCAGCAGTTCTATTTCAGATGATGTTTTTTTCCATACAACTTCAGATCGTCCATGTAAAGGAGATGAGATAGCTTGGCAGATGTTTTTGATGTATTATTATTTTTATTCTGACTATTATTATTTTACTTTCTTAAAGAAATATCACAATGAAAATCTCTTAGGCCCTCATCTAAAACTGGTGTCTGAGGAGGGAAGGGGAGTTAGAGATGGTTCATATATCATGAATGACAGCAACATTCAAGGGATGTAAATTATATTTTTGGGTCATTTGTACAGGAACACTATGCATTCATGATGTCATTGTGCCTTGTTCCTGTGTCTTGGCTTCCTTAGTTGCAGGAGGTTTAAAAACATCAAGTTGGAAGCTACAACTATGCAATCAAAGCCCAACTCCTTTGTTATGTATGTTGCATGAATGTAGCCATCATCTTGACTTTTTTGAACCTCTCCTTGCTCAGTCTCATCTTCTAGGTATTCAGAACATAATTTTCTAGGTGGCCAACAATGGTGTTGAGGCTGAGCCAGGTTGGGAAAGGGCTGTGGTCCCTCACTTTTCATGATGTGAGTCAGTTCGGGATTGGAGTTTCTTATTATAAACTTCCAGTCTGAATAGAAAATGAAGATTGAGTACCTTCCCAAATAACTGGGGATGTCCCTTACAAATCAAAAGACTAAAAGGGATGATAGAAGAAACAGCGGTTTCCTGGAGCTCAAGGTACTTGATGAAAGGCCCCTCCTTTTTACATGCATTGCCTGACATGGGATCAGTCACATGGGTTACTAGGGACAGCCAGACCCTTTGCCTCCCATTCCCTCAACTCCGATGCAGCCATTGCACTTCAGTGGCCGCTGAGTGCCTCACCTGTTGAGTGTCCCCCTGATTCAAGAGTTGGTCCTTCACTGGAGAATTCAGAAGCATCTATAAGGGAAATGCAGCAGAAGTTACCATCCTACCCTTAAGTCTCTGTAAAATTGGGAGTAATTAGGGCCAATTCTAGAGGTAATGAACCATTTGATAAAAGTTTGGTTGTGAACTGAGCATCAAATTTGGGGTCAACAGTTTAAGAATCATTGCTCTAGAACTGCATTCCAGAAACGATTCCTCTCCACAGAGAGGGGAGTCCAAAATGTTAAGACAGCAGCCAAAACCATGCAATGGAAGCCCCCTCCCCTTTTTCATGTGCCTCAAAAAAATCAAAATGAGGGCAGCACCCTGCGATCAAAGATAATCTTGCATGTAAAAAGGGAGAGGCTTTGATTGTACTGTAAGGTTCAGGCTACCATCTTGACTTTGGTAGGGGTTCCTGCCAATACCCCTTTAATTCTTAGCCATTAAAAGCTGAACAGGTGAGGAATTTAGAGAGTTCAAGGCTGCTCCACAGCAGATCTACACCAATTTGCTTGAAATTAAGATACCTCAGTACTGAAAGAAAAAGTACTTGCGTGATACAAGGGGTGCCTTCGGGAAGGTTCATGTGTAAAGTTTCAAGTTAATAACCACAACCACACAATCAAAACTTAGCCTCTTTGTTACATGTTTTGTCCCAAAAAGCAGTGGCTTGAATTGCTTAGCTGTGACCATCATTTCAAGTTTATTCACCCCTCCTTGTCAATGGCCTGGATACATCAATGCACCCAGAAGAACTTCTGTTTAACAACACAACAAAGAATTATATTGCTACAAGTTGACTGCAAAACCCCATAATCTGATTTTGATTAATTTATTTCCCTTCAAATTTTTCAACAATGACCCATCTTCACTGATACAAAATCCTTCTAATATGGGAGTTGTGTCTAACTGATAAATGTTCCTCTCGACTAATAGCTGAACAAAGATACTTTCTGTTCAACCTTCTTTTCTTGTTTGCACACCACAGAAACGGTGGCAGTCCTATACCATAAGATTGTTCTTTCAGACATCTTTGGAAAAGTTACCAGAGAAGGAAGTTTGGAGCAGCCACAACGCATAAGAGTAATGAAGATGGTGGACCTGCCCTGGGAGACCCAGATCCATGTCCACTCTGCGCCAGAGAAGCACTCTGGGTGACTTTGGGCCAAGCACTCTCTCTCAGACCAACCTACTTCAGTGGTCCCCGTTATAATGGAAGCTAGGGAGAGGGACCTAGGCACATTGCTTGGATCTCCAGAGATGGGTGCATGTAAATGTACAAACTAACTCTGTCTATGAACTGCCTGAACTTGTAGAACCCGTCGAGAAATAAAGAATGGTTGAAAAGCTGCAGATGATTTACACAAGTCGGTAAGGTTCAATGTATTTTGGTTTAGCCCAGGGTTGAATCCAACTGTTATGATAAACCCTGCTTTAGGTCTTAACATGTAACGTCAACCAAGCTGGTTATGGTTTGTTCAGTAATTCATGGTTAAACAAATTCTGGGTGAATATGTGTGAATCTAGCCTGGGTTTGCTTCCACTACAGGTAGGTCTTGATTTACAACCAGAATTGGATCAGAACTTCCCTTGCTAAGCAAGCTGTTTGTTTGGTGATCATGCCTGATTTATTATTTTTTTTGCCAAGGTTATTAAGTGAATCATTGCCCTTAAGTGAATTATGCAGCTGTTAAGCGAATCCGGCTCCCCCCATTGACTTTGCTTATCAGATGCCGATTAGGAAGGTTGCAAATGGTGATCATACAAACACATGCCAGTGGCCGAGCACCCAAGTTCTGATCATATGGCTGTGGGGATGCTGCAATGACGATATGTGCAAGGACTGGTCGTAAGTTGCTTTTTCCCATGCTGTTGTAACTTTGAATGGTTGCTAAACAATTGGTTGTAAGTTGAGGACTACCTGTACTATGTTGATGGGAAGAATTAAGAACCCGGACCTCCGAATAAAGATGTGAGTTCTGTGGGCGTGTTTCCCATAGACTTAAACTTCCAGCACTGAGTACGATCCTGCACCCGCCGTGGCGCCGTCGCCGTGGCTTTCCCTCGGCAGCCTTACCTTCCACCGCGAGCTGAAAGGCGTCGCTCTCCTCCCTGTGGGCGCTCAGCCTGTTTTCCGCCGTGCAGAAGTATCTGGCCGAGTCCGACACCTGCAGGCTGTCGAAGGCCAGGACCGCGCCCGTGAGCAGGGTCTCTCCTCTCCCGGGCCCTTCCTTGTGCCATCGGTACTGGATGGGCGGAGAACCGCTGGCCGAGCAGGCCAGGCTTACCCTGCTCCCCCTGGGCAGGACACGTTCCCGCCTGCTGGCTCTCACGACTGGCTTGGAGGCTGCAACTGGGAGAGAAACGGAGCTGCGCCGTCAGAGCGCCTGCGGCAAGCCGAGAGTTCAGCGAAGGGAAGATCACATCAGCACAAGGGAAGTGAGGCTCCCCGGCCTCATGAACACAAAGGGAAGCCGAGGCCCTTCCCTGACTCCAGGGGCTGCTTTCTTTAGAAAAGGAAGTTAGAAGCGTTCATACTCAGAGCAATGCTCTGCTGCCTCTGCTTCGTGTTTATGGTTATTTATTAAATTTACATGCCGCCGAAATCCGAAGGCTCTCGGCAGCTAACAACAGTAAAAACAAGAATTAAAAATACTTGCAAATAAAATAAAACCACTGAAACAAAAAACCCGGCAGACCAGCGAGGTGGGCCAAAAAGGATTTCAAACGTAAAAAGGGGGTGAGGGTGGCTCAGAGCCCATCAGCCACCGTGGCTACGACGCATCCTTCTACCTTGTAAGTTCTGCGCAGAGCTTTGAAATTGTTAAGATGGACATACGCAGAAGAAAGGAACTAAATCGACAAGAAATGATGTAAAATGAAGTGGAAGGCCTTATGGGGTTTTGCGTCGAGAGTACGCAGGCAACCCAGCATACGACCGCCTAAGATTACCTTTCACAACCTTGAGCTGGATAGTTGTTTCTTTAACGATTCTGCTCATGTTTTTGCCTTCCCACTCAACCAAGCAAGAATATACACCAATGTCGGTCATTTCAAGTTCCTTGATTTGGAGAGAAACGTCACCGGGGGGCTTCTCTGCCACACTGATTCGGCCCCTGAAAGCAGTCAAGAGGTTATTGTCCCCGGTGGAATCACGGACGAAGAAGGAGCGAAAACCTTCTCCTTGTGTGAATTTCCAAGTCACACGGAGCTGCCTAAAGTAAGCAGAGGGTTCGTACATGCACGGCAAAGTGACAGAAGCTCTCCAGACACCGTTGGCCACGTCTGTGCTGGTCAAATCCAGGGCATCTGGAAGGGAGACAACAACAATACAAGCAGAAGATTTGGATGCCAACCCCAGAAAGTAAATACAGCACTCTCGGTTGAAGAAGGGTTGTGGGTGAAGATGATACTGTGTTATTCAAGGTGGTGTGAACCAAGCTGAACAGGGAGAAATTAGTCAGGCAACAAGTGTCTTCTCCATCCATATTCCTTTAGCTCTTGCACCTCACAGAGGGCATCAGTGCCCTTCACTAACTTGTATCCTTCACAGCAACCTCTTTCTGTACATTTGGAAGAACCTACCTCACTGGCAAGAGTTAGTCAGGAGTGGATACCCTTACTGTTGTGATTGTTGTTATAATTCTGCAACCCTCAAGGTCAAAAAGCAGAACCTTCAAGCATAATTGAATAGCTACAATAATTTTAAAACAAGGAAGACATATAACTTGAATAAACAAGCAATAAACCAGTTCTTCTGCTTAAGATACTTGACTGATTGATCTAGATGCCATCAGGTCAATGCCAATCTTGGCAGCCACTTGGCTAAATGCTTTCCAGGATCAGCATCTGGCTTTAGCTTTGCCTCTCAGGTCTCTCAGTGAGGCCTTCATGTGGCTTCATTATCTACTGCCTCCTTTCCCTTCCCATTGGCCATCCTCTTCTCCTTCTTTCAACTTTTCCTCAGTAAGGTGCTAAGAATACTTAGTTTGTTGTTTACAGTTGTTAATTGGTTATAATTTCAAAATCAAAAAAGGAAGTAAGTATTTTCATGCCTACCTTCTGTTATGGAATCACTGTTTTATTTTATTTATTTTAGGTTGCCATACACCCGAATGTCTCTAGGCAGCTTTCAACTAAAACCTTTCTCTCTTTCTCTACACACACATACATTAATATATACAGTTGACAGAACAACCAGATCTTCAATAGTTTCCTGAACAACGTTAGGATGTTCTGGGGTCTTTAGTGAATGACAGGAGTGCCCACAGTGCATGGTTGCAAAAGTCAATAAGGCAATGTGATGGTGTGATCACATAAAAACCAGCTGGAGTTTCAATCATATCATCCCTGAGTTTGTGACCATACCTTGTGGACACCCCAGAAAATGAAAATTAAAAATCACAACCTTGTCACTGAACAGAAGAGGGTTACTTATTCCTGATCAAATGAAAAATTTATGAAACAAAAACTATGATGCTGGTGCTGAGCTAGTTATGAGAGGTGGGGGTGGCTTCTGCATCAAGAGATTGATCAGAAGAAAGAACGTTCTGTACTAAGAACAGCTTCTGAAAAGTCCCTAAGAGGAGGAAAGAAACAGAAAAAGCCAGTCGCCAAAGGTGTGTTTCACTTTGTTCTTTCTTTTGTTTGTGTCCATTCCAAAGAAATCAGGAAGATGGGAATTTTGCATCTCCCTGATTTCCCCTTCAATCAAAAGAAGAACCACAGTTCACTGGCCTTCCTTTATCATCTGCAAGCAGTAAATAAGATGCAAAGACACTGATAGTGTGGACTAGCTGAGGGTAGAAAGATGCAACTGAGGGACATGGCTCTCATGCCCCCAAAATTTCTTTTATTATAGCAACTGGGGCAGATTCTAATCTGCAGACACTGAGGTTCTTATTGCAAGGAGAATCCTCTTCTCCTTCATCCAGAGATCTCCAAGGTTTGGGATCTGGACTTTCAAATCCTTCTGTATGGCCCTTCCTTCATTGCCCAAAGAATTTGTCACTAAAGGTCTTCATCTTCTCATTCTGCACCTTCTCATTCTTCATCTTCTTCATCTTCTCTTCCAAGATGATCAGATGGGCATCAGATGTGATCCTCTCACATTCAGCACGTTATCTCTTGGCTTTTCTGATTTTCACCCTCTTTGTGAAGCTAAAAATCATAAGATCAATGTCATACCCCATGATTATCCTACTAGAGTTCCCATGTTTCAGGTTTTCGCAGAAGAGGAGGAAACAGCAGTCATTTTTAAATTTCATCTTACTTGAGAGAGGGAATTGAACTGCACATGCTCTATTTTTTTCCTAGGCACTGGAATGTTTTGAACTCTATGGTTCAATTTTGCCTTTGCAGCTTGCTCATCTTCCAAGAAGAGGCCAACTAATATACAGCTGAGTAGCTGAGCTTCCCAGCATCCTTAAATCCAGAATGAAAGACATCAGGTCTACCTAGGGAACCATGGGGTTGCATGTGACATCACAACTTCTATCAGAGCACAGAAGGGTTCCAAGATTGTTCTTGGGAAAGAAAAAAGGAAGTTGAAAATTTATCCCTACAAAGAACAGAATGCCCATTGTTGACACAATCTCTGGATGGGGCTGTGAAAAGGGACAATGCTTGCGTTTTAGACCCTGGCACGGACAAGGCTACTACTTGCTTATGCAGCCTAAAAAATGAAATATAAAAAGTATGTGTCCAGCTACCCATCCTGAAGATATAGCTCTCAAAATATACATATTATTTTTATTTTGTTTTTGGATTAGAACTAATAAATTTGTTCTTTAAATATCTTTCCAGATATGGATTATTAGCCTCAAATTGGGACAGTTACAGACTGAACAACAAAAATTAATAAATTCCAGGGCTGCTGCTTTAATGGCAGAAGTCCTGAGAAATTAAGCTCAAGCATAGCTAAGAAACAAAACTTACCAACTTTGGCTTTATGGGCATTGGCAAGAAAATGTTGAATATGAGCAAATACTGGGTAGCAGTCAGTCTCAATCCTATAAAATTATGAAGATGTCTGGAAACCAAACATCTCAATTTAAAAGATAAACATCCTGAGTATTTCAGAAGAAAATGTACAGAATGTGAGGAGAAGAAAATGGTCTTTTGTACATTTTTGTGTCGTGAGAGGAGTTCCCTTTTAGCTTTCTATCTAGTCAGTCACCACACAGCAAAAGCAGGTGAAACTTCTAGTAATAGAAGAGACTCAGGGTTGAATATGGAATCCTTGGTTTCATTACAATGTCTGATTAGGTTACGTAATCTGCAGATGTCACCTTGTCAGGTAATGAAATGCAAACCAACAACCAAGCTCAGAGAGCACCAAGGACTTCACAAAAGAAAAGGCATTAGGAAAAAGGGGAAAGACAAGCAACAACAGCAAAAACAAAAAAGCTAGAGAAAAAAAGGAAGTTTCAACTTCCTTCGATAACCTACAAATCAATGATCCTTTGAACTAGAACGAACTACAAGGAACGCTACTTCTGTCATCATCAACATATCTAGTTATAAAAAACAGCCCTCCACATGTTAAGCATAATCTCTGCTGTCTTCATTGTCATATGAATC
The DNA here is from genome assembly GCA_032468055.1 of Acrochordus granulatus. Lineage (NCBI taxonomy): Eukaryota > Metazoa > Chordata > Lepidosauria > Squamata > Acrochordidae > Acrochordus > Acrochordus granulatus. The sequence goes on along the minus strand of JANHZU010004182.1, from coordinate 25,826 downwards.
CCATAAGAACTCAAAGCTGCACTCAGTGAGCCAATTAAAATTATGAATGTTATAAAAGCAAGACCACCCAACTCTAGGATATTTCCTCTGCTTTGTGAAGAAATGATGAGTCTGCCTGACCCATACTGGCATATTGGGGTGATATTGGGCTTTTCTTAATGACATCAACATTTCACTATTAGGTACAAATACACTAGATTTAAACTTCAAACTAAAATGTATTCAGTTCAGCTAAAACTCAACTCAATGTTTTTTTAAAAAATAATCTTGCTTGCTTTCCAAATCTCAGCAAGTTTCTATTAACAAAATAAATTTCCATCAGTGAAAAATGTCAAAATCCTGGTGATACCACTCTTTTCTGATTTCCATGCCACATTCATGGAATATTTTCTCTACCCAAAGTATTAGATTGGATCTAGAATTCTTTTGTTGTCCTTTCTAATAATGCCTTTGAATTGCCATTAAGGGAGATAAAACGACTGATGGACATCTCTACTGATTTCCCATGACAAACATTTTCTTGAGTAGAATGAGTGTAAATCCGGGGTGTCCAATCTTGGCAGCTTTAAGATGGGTGGATTTTATGCTGGCTTAGGAATTTGAGGAGTTGAGGTCTTAAAATTGTCAAGGTTGGACATGAGGAGGAACCTCTAGAACTGTCAATCAGTGAAATGAGTTTCACATGGAATGGTTTCTTCCCTTTCACTGGAAGTTTTCAAACAGAGTTGGATACTCAGCAACTGTGGATAGTATAATGAATCCTGCAGTGGGCAGTAAGTTGGAACGGATGACCTCCGGGGTCCCTTCCAACTCCAGCATCCTAAATAGGCTAACTATAGAAGAAGATCTCTGCTTACAGATAACACCAATTGTTCCAATACTGAAATTTTATCCAAAGAAAAGCAAACACACCCCAGTCATGGAATTCCTTGATAAAGTTAAAACATTAATCTCTCAAGTAATTGTGACATTCAACTTTTAACTGTTGCACTTCGAAACATTAACTTTGCGTTTACAATAAAATGCTACTTTTTTAAACTTTTAATAAATGGGGCAGGAACTGGGGCATTTGTTTTTGTGAAATTCATCTTCAGTATACAGATTGGTGTCAATCGGGAGAATAAATTTTGCTTCATTGCCACTTTTCAGTCGCTAAAATTCTGCCTCTTGATTAGGGTTTCTGGGAAATATCTTTTCAACTAACAGGTTTCCTGGCCTGAAAAGTTTGAACATTGCTGCCTTAAGCTGTCTCCTTCAAAACTGGTGGCACCTGACCAGCTCCACCTGTATGCATCTTCTCCTGGAATGGAAGCCATCGATACAAGATGTGATCAAGAAGGTAAGATGCATTAAAAGCTCTGCCTGTGCTGTGCGTGCAACACCCATAAAAACAGCTGGAGCTTCAACCAACCCGCCATTATGGAATATCTATCTTGCCAAACCAGTGAACCTCTGCTCAGCTGCCGATAAGAACTTTGCTCTACTGCTCTTCTATCTTTCTTCCACTGCTCTTCTATTCTTCTTCTACCGCAGCTCCCATATTGCTGAGCCAGCTTCAAAAATCCACACCCATCAGGTATCTAATGTTATGAAGTTGTTTGGAACATTAACTGATTGAAATATTACACACACGTAAATTCAAATACAGATAAAACACTTATAATAAATCACTTGTGTCTATTAAACGCAAATATGCTGCATCAGGCGTCCCTTTAAAACCTTGTTTCCTTCCAGAGGAGTGAAATTCTGCGTGGCTCTAGAACTGCATTTAGCTGTAAGATCCGTTTTTGAGCATTAGCGGTCCAAATATGCTGCCTAGCGGAAGGCACCCTGTGCCCTCTTGGTTAGTTGACAAGATTCCCCCTTTTGCCCAGGTCCCTGAGGGCTCAGGCTTCACACACTGTCTTCCCACGTTCATCCCTGCGACAACCGCTTTGTGAAGCAGGGCTGAGCCACAATCACCCTGCAAGCTTCCAGGGCTGATGCTGGACTTGAACTGGCTCCAGGGTTGTCGTCCAACATCCTAACGGTTACAGTAGCTCCCTACAATTTCTGAAGTTCATCAGCTTTGCTCCTTCTTTCAGAGGATTGCAAAGAAAGCTTCTGGACTCACCTTTTCCAGGGACGATGACCACGACGCCCAGAATCCACACCTGGACCCATCTTTCCATCTTCCACCTCTTTCTTGCTCTCCACTGGAATGCTGTCCCCTCTGCAGATCAGGAGCAAAGTAAGCACAACTTCCTTTTCCCTGCTGGCTTTATTGCCCTTCCTTCCTGGTTCATGTGCTCTTTTAAAAGCTCTTGCAAGAGGCGATGTGTCCGCAAGACAGCTGGAGCCAACTGACTTAAAGAGAGAGCTTCCACCGTGGAAGCCCCGAAAGGCGCTCGCTTGGCTACTCGGTGACCAGGATTGCGCGAAAACGCCTCGTGAAGAGATCACAGGGAGAGGCCGGACAGGCCAGGAGGGGGGGCGCCAGCGCTCGTCCTCCCAAACCCGAGGAGCGGTGGCCTCACGCAGCAGAGGAAGGGAAGACCCCGCTGAATGTCAGGGAAACACGCCGAGCATCAGAGCAGCTCACCGAGCGAACCAACGGCCCGAAACGGTCATGGGTTCCTACACTCAGCTGCAGATACAAGGAGTCCTCAACTCACAACCATTTGTTGAATGACAGTTCAACGGACTTGGAAAAAGTGATTTACAATCTCTCCTTGAAATTCCAGCCATTGCGTCGCCCCTGCACTCATCCGATTACAATTTGGGTGCTTTGTGACCAGTTTGCTTTTTGACTGGTTGAAGTGTCTTGCAATCACATGATGGCAATCTGCCATCTTCCAGCTGATTTCTGACAAGTTACATAATTTGGGAAGGTGGGTTCACTTAATTAGCCTATTATTTGCTTAATGACTGCAGTAAAAATGATAGTAAAATTAGGTCCAGTCAAATGATGACCCACTTAATGACCACATTGCTGAGTGACTGAAATTCTGGTCCTATGGTATTATGGAATACCTGCACCAAGTGGCCAACCTCTCTGTCTCAATGGGGAACCAAGTTTTTATTAGGCCCAACATCAGCCAAGCCTCCTCACCACGTTTTCACTTTGTTTCAAGGCTGGTAGACCTATTGAGGCTGCCTTGCAACATTCAAGAGCTAGAATTGCTTAAATTTACAAAAGAGAGAAGATGCTGACCAGAAGAACAACTGCCTCCTCTTTTCCAAGGGTGACACCAACTTGCAGATGGTGACTCACACGTGAAATTACTTTAAAAAGAGAGAGTGGGTTTTTTCTTCCTACAGGTGCAACATTACTCCTCCAAAGGGGAAATTGGAAGACTTTGGTGACTTTGTGAGTTGTGGCTAAGGCAAAGAAGAGCCGTCAGCCTTATAGGTCCTGAAGAATACTAGAGGTGTTCCCACAATGCCAAGCAGGCACATTCAGTGACGGTCAAATCTGGGCATTTTCATTACCCATTCTTCAAGCTGTGATTTAATCAACTTTCTATCACTGCAATTTCTTGGGGTGCAGGAGACACACATCACACATGAATGATTCTCTTGCTACAGAGAAAAAGCAACAGCAGAAACTTATCTAGAAGGCAGATCAGCAACAGAGGGACTCCAGTTGGAGATGTTCCCACCAGGATCCCAGTGACTTCACTGTCAGAATCTTCAAGGAAAATCCCCACTTGTCTTGCTGGCAACTTCCTTTTTCATAAAAGGAATGCTTAAAGGAACTGAGTATGATTAGCTTAAAGAAAAGAAGACTAAGGGAGACAGGAGAGCAGTCTTCCAATACATGAAAGTTGTCACAGGGAAAAAGGTGTAGGTTTATTCTCCATAGTGCCCGAGAACAGGACAAAAAGCAATGAGAGTTTTTTCCCAGAATCACTCCAGTGATTCTTTCTTTACAGAGAGATTTAAAGTCAAACTAAGGGAATCTCCTCACCATAACAGCTTTTGTGTGTGAATCAGCCTGCTCCCTGGAGTCATGGATGCTCCATCATTGGACAGCACTTTGCCTGAGATGGTCTGAGGATTTTTGATCTGACGGCCTCCAAGAAACATTCCAAAACTAGGACTCCAGGACACACAAGAGTGTCACTAACCTGAGTTTAACCTAAGTAACACAGCAGATTTAGTAAACAAAGTGGAAACAGTAGGCATTTGTATGGAAGTGTCGTAATTACTGTGTCTGCAGACAGCAGCCAGTAATTCTGGGAGGCTTTAACCAACCCGAAGGACCAGAAGAACTTCCGGAGAGATACTGTGAGGATTATTCTTAATATCTGTTTTGATATGGGGGGGTTGTCCCAAGAGGAAACTGTAGCTCTGAAGTAAAAAAGTTCCCATCAAAGTGGCAACCTTTGTAAATCAGGGGTTCCTAATTTTGTTTCATATTTGCAATACGCAAATTACAAAGAAATCATAAGCCTTCACTTGAGCAGGCACAAGCACACGAGATCACTTTTCCTGGGAATCTACTTGTTCTTTTGAAACCAGCCTTGTGAAAGGAATAAAAAGAGATATTCAGAAATTTCTAATGAGTTTGAAGTTAAAAAGGTGAAACTTGTTATTTCATTAGGTTGCAAGAATTGCCAGCTGAAACCGCAAGTAGGGGGCACAGATGAAGTCGAGGCTTTGCAAACTTCTTAGAGTGTAACCTCAGCATAGATGCTTTGAGCAGAAATTGCCAGCTGGAACCGCAAGTAGAGGAAACGTGACATCTGAACCCAAAAAGTTTAGGGGCCTCAAAAGCATACAGGAACTAGGCTTTGCTGATGAAAAAGCAGACGGTGCTCGATAAAAGGGGTGCCGAGGGCAGAGGGAGGGCAGTGGTTTAAGTGGCTTAGGCTTTCCGGAGTGGTAAATAAGGGGCGTGGATGCGACAGGGGAGGGGGGCTCTGCGTCGGGAGGGGGTGTAAAAAGACGTAAAACTCTTCTCGAAGGTGTGACTGAACTCCTGCGTGCGTTTCAGCTCACCGGGCCTTTGCGAACGCTCCTTTTGAAATAAAACTTTTGCTGCTGGAATTCCGAGCGAGTCAGTTTGTTTGCTCTGGGATCTTGAGCCACGGTCCAAACACGTGGAAGGCGCTTAGAGCAAAACCAGAAGGGTTCACGAACAACCGAATCACGAGCTCATGCTACGAGAATCATGGCACGCTGCTCCTCACTTGATTGAAGCTGTGGGCAAACGCCGTGATGCAATGGTCTGCCACCATTACTGGCCTCCTCACCACTTTCATTGAATACATGGTAAGTTCTTCTCCCAGTGGGTCAGGGTTTTCTTTTCCCTCCATAACTGGAAAAGAAGCCAGATGGTGAATCAGCTCTGGAGTTCTTTCGCAACTGGAAGACAAAAAGCAAACAAGCCCAACACAACTGACAGGAAGACTTGATAAACTGTAATTTGTTTTCTTACTGATGCCCATTTCCTCATGAATGAGGTAAATATGCACCTTTCCCACCCTCCAGGGTTGCCCTGGTCTTGTCAATGTGCCAAGCTAGCAGCAAGCTATGGATTCTTCTGCCCCATTTTTTGGCCAACCCTCTCCAGGTTGGCCAGAGGATAGCAAACAAAGCTGGAGGACAAAGCTGGCAAACTCATTTCAAATTAAGAAGTAACTTTCAAAGGGAACAGCCTAACTTCAAGAGCAATGGCAATGTGGTCTGGTGGGGGATGTGACTATATCCCCATCATCACGGTCAGACCATGCCCTGGTCTCTGTGAGATTTTCTTATGCTACTCCCCTCTGCAGGGAGGCTGGGCTGCTTCAAATGGTCAGCCCCAGTTGATGGACCTGAAAGGGTTCCAAAGGGAACTGGGGACATCCCGGAGGCCTTCCCGTACAGTCGTGCTGAAGCCCTGGCCATAGCCTGGAATCAAAGGGCAGCCGTGGCTTTGGATAGGATTGTCCCTGTGTGGCCTTCCTTGACCCTCTGTGCCCGCTGCTCTCTGTGGTTCACTGAAGAGCTGCGGGCCTTGAAGAGACACCTGGAGCACCACTGGAGGAATAGCAAATCTGATCAAACACAGATTGGAGCCACTATTAAGTTACTTACCTTGTGGCAGTAAGAGTGGCAAAGCAACGCTACTTCTTTGCTCTCACTGCATCCACAGAATGTTGCCCAGCAGCCCTGTTTAAAATTACCTGATCTCTCCTTGGAAAGGGAGGCTCAGATGACCATCTGCAGGGGCAAGCCGAAGAATCTGTGGAACACCTGATGGACAAAATCACTCGGATATGCTCCCAGCTGGACTCCATCCATGGAGCAAGTCCAGTTGAGATGCCTGCGGAGGAGTCTTACCCAGTTAACTGGGAATGGTTTGATCCTGTTGGACCTGAGAAAATGGACAGGGTCCTCAATGCTGTCAGGCCAACTTCCTGCCAATTAGATCCTTGTCTCTTCTGGTTGGTGAAAGCCTCCAGGATGGTGATCTCCAGGTGAGTGTTGGCAGTTATTAATTTCTCGTTACAGGAGGGGACATTTGCAGGATGCTTTAAGAAGGCTCTGGTGCACCCACTATTTAAAAAAACATCCCTGGGCCCCACCAATCTGGACAACTTCCTTCTAGTCTCCCATCTCCCCTTTTTAGGGAAGGTGGAAGAAAAGGTAGTTGCTTGGCAGGTTCAGAGGACCCTGGATGAAACAGATTATCTGGACCCATAGCAGTCTGGGTTCAGGCCTGGCTATGGAATAGAAATAGAATTGGTTGCACTTGTGGATGATGTCTGGCAAGAGGGGGATGGAGGTAGTGCGTCCATCCTAGTTCTACTTGACCTCTCAACGGCCTTTAATACCATTGACCACGGTATCCTTTTGGGCCGAGTATGAGAATTGGGGCTGGGCAGTGCACTTTTGCACTGGTTTGGCTCAATTATTCATGGCTGGTCTCAGTTGGTGTTGATAGGGAGGGAGAGGTCTAACCTTCGGCTGCTACTCTGTGGTGTGCCACAGGGCTTGGTACTCTCTCCACTCCTTTATAACATCTACATGAAACCGCTGGGTGAGATCAGCTGTCACCATGGGATGAGGTATCACCAGTACACTGATACACAACTTATATCTCCCTCCCGGGCGACTGATGTGTTGCTGTGACTATCCTCTTGCAGTGCCTGGAGGCTATGAGAGTCTGGATGGGGGACAACAGGCTTCAATTGACTCCTGGTAAGAATAAGTGTCTCCTGAGAAACTTGTATGCTGGTCAAGAAGCAACAGTTAGAACTGGACATGGAACGACAGATTGGTTCCAA
>JANHZU010004181.1:107595-119788 GCA_032468055.1 Acrochordus granulatus | reverse complement strand
GAAGACTCCGGGAGGCAGTGCAAGACAGGGAGGCCTGGCGTAATGTAGTCCATGGGGTCGCGAAGAGTCAGACACGATTGCGCGACTGAACAACAAAAGGTGATCCTAATATTTTAAATTATTTCCCATTTCTACATATTAACAGTCACAATTGATATGGAGATCTTATCCAAGTCTGGAAGACACCTTAGATTATACATTATATTCTTAAACTACATAGCCCATTGTGGTTGCTGCTGGTGTCCAATTTTTCAGAATAAGGATCTTTCTAGCTTTGCCTAAACAGGCCAGAGATCAAACAGAGGCCCACCTGCTCTAATACTGAGTGTGGCCCATCTCCAATAAGCATAGGGTTCTGTTTTTAATAAATCCATTTTGTATATAGACTGTGAGATTGTTTGCATCCTGTTATCACCGTACATGTCCTTTTAAGGGAAAGTTGTGGATGAAAGAAAGAAATAGAAAGCATGACTGAAGAGACATTGGGGGATTTCATTGTAATTGAAAGTGGAGGTTAAGGAATAAGCCAAAGATTTTAAGGAAATAATGAATTTTGAGAAGGAATGCAAAACATTGAAAAGATGGAATGTGTTATGGAAAAAAATTTTAGCCATAAGTTGCACCAAGGGAAAGTGGATAAAATAGTTTGAGAGACAACCAGGAATCTGCAGTTATAGGCTAGCTGGCACTGATTATTGTCATAAGAAATAAACCAAAAGTGAACTCATATCTGGAATTTGGGGTGGGTGGAGTACAAGGGAATGGCATATTGAATCATTCTGCTTATCACTGCTTCTCTTGTAGTAAGTTACCTCTTCCCAAAAATGTTTTATTTTAATAATTGGCCATCAGGATCTTAATGTATATGGAAATGTGTGGCTATGTAATTCCTGTAGTTACTGAGATAATATTTCATTTTCGCTTTTAATACTGTCTTGGAGTCAGAATTTAGTCGAAAAGGAGATCTGTAAATATGAACATAAATAAGTTATTTGTGATACTGTAGTTTTGATAATGCTGTAAGTGTGCATTTAAAAAAATGAGGTAGCTGATTGTATCAGATTTTTTTATGAATTTCTAGACCACTTGTTTTCCTTCTGTGATTACCTTTATCTTTTTCTTCATACAACATTATCCATTCTATCCAGTATGCCATCTCTGAAGTTGGGTTGGAATAACGGAAGGTGAGGAAGGTGAGGAAGAAGGTGGCATTTACAAATTTTTTTTAAGACTGAAGAAAGTCATCAAAAACAGGTTTGTGGGATATGCCATGGACTTCTTACACTGACCTCTCACATTGGTTAGTCAAGAGACAAGATATTAGAACACAGCCATAGATTTCATAAAAAGTTTTGCAGTTAAGTTGATGTATTACCACCTAGAAATCTTAATATTGAAGATGATACAAGTACAGTTATGCTAAATATGGCATCTGTTATTTTCTTTTTCAGGAAAAGAAAATCAGAGTATCTCTGCCTTTAACAAGAGGACCAAGTGCCTTTATACCAGAGAAGGAAGTAAGTTGTTTTTCTTTCTTTTAAGAAATGAACATGAAACAGCAAAGTAGTACAAAATGATTTTTGACCCTGTTGAATAATTTCCATTATGGCCATTTCAATTTCCAGAATGTCGCAGCAGTTTAAAATCCCAATTTTTGAATCAAACTATTGAAGTGCTGTCTTATTCTGATGTGTGTGAAATCCAAAAGAATAGTTGGTTTAATTTTTGATAACAAGGCTTACTAAAAATCTTATTTTTTTCTTTAGTGAATTAAAATAGTTATTTTGAATCCTGATATTTATGTATTTGATGAAAAACGTCCTGAATGCCCTTGGTTGTTAGAATGTATTAGCTAAAATGGAATGGACTGCAGATTACAAATATTTATGCCATATTAAATTTTGCAATTTAAAAATGGTTAAAATTCTTTGGCTTTTTGAGGAAAAAAAAACGTGAGGAGGAATATTAGGATAGATTTGAAAATAATGAATCTGGTTCTGAGAACTGATAGATCTGTTCTATGCCTGTTTTACAGGAATGTCCCAAATCATGCAGTGCACTGATGTAGCACTGTTAAAATAAGGTGGTGGGCTTTTTGGTTTGTTGGGAAGAATTATGATAAAACTGCAGCTAAATAGTCAGAATGTAGGAAGATAGAATACAGAACAGTACTTTCTTGGTAGTGGTTTAGCAATGATGGAATGGCTAGAGGAAATTTCACTAATGGATTTGGACAATTCTGTTTGGTTCTCACTTAACTACTGTATAAGCCATAATGTGGTTATTTACTTATGGCAGCATAGACCAATCTTAAGAAAGAACCATAGGGACTATGGCTTTTATTTTACAAATCCTGTCTTATTTTATTTTGCTATATCTGAACTTAGAATATTGGCTCTTATTTATTTTTGCTTTGCCCACTTTTTCTGATATTGGTCAAAGAACAAGAAGTACAAATAGATTATTTGTCTGCGAGACTGACATGACACTAGCTTTTTTCAACAAATCTTAATTTATCATTATACTAAACATCATAGAATAAACTACTTTGTTTCTTCAGATGACCTTGGGCACATCTGAAATTATAATATGGCTACTATTCTGTGTATGTTTTCTTTTAGGTTTTTTCTTACTTTTGAGGTAATCATTTTTTAAAAAATATCTTTATTTAATCTTGATTAAACTTCCACACATGCTTCTCCTAAAGCGTGTCTTGAATAATTATTTCTATCATATACAATTAAATCAATAATGTCTTCCTTGCTTTTGAACCTTCTCCAAAGCTTATGCAAGCCAATAGTTTGAATGAACGTATGCATCTGCTTGTGGAAGAATATTCTACATCGGGTCGTCTAGACAACATCACTCAAGTCATGAGTTTACACATTCAGTACCTGGAGTCTTTTCTCCGCAGTCAATTTTATATGTTGCGTGTGGATGGTCCTCTTCCTTTGCCGTACCGGCACTACATAGCAATCATGGTAAGCTGTAAAAAAGTCTACCCCTTCTTGATTCATCTCCTGTCATAATTAGATTAGTATATTTTCTACTATGGTTGTAAATTAAAGCAAATGTAACCTTCTTCTGAATTGAAAGGGGTTAACACTGTCACTCAAATCTAATTAATCTTTTCCTCTAAAAGCTGGAAATCTAGCAGCTGGCTTTGAAATTCTCAGATGAAAATATGAGGATGATGAATTCAGGCTAGAATAAGGATTACTATGTAACTGATCTATTCATAAATTGAATTTTTCATTCTAAGAATTTATAGGGACAATATTTATTTGTCAGATTGATTTTTACCCAACTTTTTTTTACTTTATAAGTTACTCAAGATAGCAAACATACATAATACTCCTTCCTCTTCTTCCCACAACAACATCCCTGTGAGGTGGGTTGAGCTGAGAGAGAATGACTGGCTCAAAGTCACCCAGCCAGCTTTCATGCCATAAGGCAGGACCAAAACTCACAGTCTCCTGGTTTCTAGGCCAGCACGTAAACCACTAGACCAAATTGGCTCTCAATATGATTTGTTCACTCAGAATGTGGTTGTTGTGAGCTATCTAAGATCAATGTGTGAGATATGTGACCACATAAGTCCTTTAAATAATACATTCCAAAATAAGGACCTCTAAATTCTACACTCGGAATCAATTAAAATTATAATCTATAGTTTTTAGAAACCAATTTTGCAGTAGCTAAAATGCAATATTTTCAACATTCATAAAGAATTTTTCCAGTAGTCACAAAAGTTCTATTACAATACAGCATATTGTTGTTCTCATGGTGGTGTTGGGTGGGTTATGGCTGGATGATGAAGATGGTAGTAGTAGTAATAATAATAATATTTTTAAAAGCCACAATGAATTCATGGGAAAGGCAAGATGTGAACAAATAGCTTCTACACTTACAACTTTCTGTCATAATTGTTATGGGCAGAGTTCATTTCTTGTACAGCCTTAGCTGTTTCAGGCTTGGCTACATTCATGTTCCGCATAAACAATATATTTATAGTTCACACATCTTCCTTTCTGTTAAAACAATTGCAGTGAAATTTCTTATAAGCTTTTCTTGTGAAAATACTTGAATGCAGAGTTCTCTCTTCATTGCCATAAAGCTATTTTTTCTCTTACATATGCATAAATGTTTTCCATCTCTCACCATAACAAAAACAGGCAGCTATTGATTATCCAGTTGCTGCTCATCTGCTTCTTTGTGTTTTATCTTCAGGCTTCTGCCAGGCACCAATGTTCCTATCTAATAAATATACATGTGGAAGAGTTCCTGAAGACTGGAGGGATACCAGAATGGCTGAATGGCTTAGAGTACATTCCTCAAAGGCTGAAAAATCTGAGTGAAATCAACAAGCTGCTTGCACACCGACCTTGGCTGGTTTCCAAAGAGCACATTCAGGTATTTTTTTAGAGTTGGTTAGAGAGGGCAAGCCAGATGTTCAAGCATTTGCCAAAATCAAAGCTTTTGTTAGGATTTTTTGGGAATGATCTCTTCTTATAACTTTCCTAGAGCCCCATGACATCTTCTGTCCAGTAAATCAAAAGTTGTCTCCAAGTCAAGGAATAGAAAAGCAGTCAGAAGAATCATTTATAAATATGTCTTCTCTCCTGTTGATCTGTCCTCTTAAAACTATTTTTCTTATTTGGTTGAGGGGTTTGGGGGTTTGTTATTAAAGAATGTCAAGCCATTGGGGAGTATATTTATTTATTTTCAAAGAAGGAAGAGGTTTGCAGGCATGGTTTGGCATCAAGGTAAACAAAGCCATACCTGTTGAAACCTCTTACATATCTAAGTCATGTATGGACAGTGATGAGTTGCCCCTTCTACAGGATGCAAAACTGAACTAAACGAGAAAGGTTTTATGCTTTTGACTTTCTCAGAAGAAAACTGGCTCATGTTTACAGTTTGGCAGAGAGCAGATATAGCTTGCTTTCCTGTCATTCCACTTGAAATGTAATATGATTAAACTGTAAAATACCTTAAAGCAGGCATGCACAGGGCTGATGCCACCCTTGCCTTTTCAATGGCATATCAGAGTCAAGACTCCAGTAAGTGGCAAGACAAGAATAAAATTAATCTTGATTTAAATTAGTTTATTTTTCAATGTAATTGCTTTAAATTAAATGAGTTAAATGTACTTAATATGATTAATGCCTTTTTATTTATGGTGCTTTCCTTTCACATTAAAAATCCTCTTATCTTTGGAAGGGTTCTGGCTATGCGGATCAAATGTAGTTGGGATATAGCCAGCATGCAATGTCTGAGATTTGTAATCATCGTTTTTGCTCAAAGTTTGGGAGACAGGAGACCCTGAACTTTTTAATTAAAAAGAAGATTGCCTGAGATAGTAAATCATCTAATTATTATCCTGGTTACACATTAAAGAGTCTTGTTCTTCCACTTTGATTTATATCTTTCAGCAGAAAGGTTGGGAAAAGCTCAGTATCTCTGAATTGTGCTGCAATGATTGAAGTATGTTAAGCTACAAGGTTTTCTGGCATGCTTTGATTTTGCTGCTTCCAACTCAGAAATTAAAACTCAACAGAGGAAACATATTTTGCCTGTTTCTTGTGCCTATATCTAACATAAATTTGCATATGTACTGTTTATTCCTCTTGTTTTGTTTCAGAAACTTGTGAAGACAGGGGAAAATAATTGGTCTCTTCCTGAACTGGTACATGCCGTGGTCCTTTTAGCACATTATCATGCTCTGGCAAGTTTTGTCTTTGGCAGTGGCATCAACCCAGAAAGAGATTTTGGTACCTCAAACGGCTACCGACTCATATCGGTTAATAACTTTTGTGTGTGTGATCTTGCCAATGACAACAACATTGAAAATGCATCCCTTAAAAGTAACAGCTTCGGGGTTAGTGTTTGAAGATTGTTTTTTTCTCTATAATCTCAGTTTTATTGATGTTATAAAAGCTGGCTTGGAAGGGGAGATCATTTCTACTTGTGGTTTTCTCTTAACTCTATCAGTGCTGGGAATATGGGAACCGAAATGCTAATCCCAGCAGAACTAGAATCTAGTTGGGTGGAGAGCAGAGATTGAAAAATCAACAGAGGTGTTAGTTGTAGGGCAGTGTCTGTTATTGGAAGAGAAAACATTACTAGGATTCAGATGCAGGCAAGTCAATAGAGATTCTGAAGAAGGGACCCATAGGAAATACCAGGGAAAGGAGGTGACATAATTTTCCAACAAAAAACACTTTTAAATGGCTGGGACATAATATTTCCTTCTTCTACAGGAAATATAATTGAATCCCAAACTGGAAAGAAAAATAAAAGTATTCCTAAACTTCAGAAAATTTGGTCAGCTAAAATAATATTTTTAAAATAATTTTATTAAATATTATAAATTATACAGATTAATAAACTTCATAGAATAAAAGAATAAAAATAAAAATAGGAAGTATGGAAATAAAAATTAGGAAGAAAAATGGACAAGAAAGAAAAAATAAGAATAGAACGAAAGAAAAATATATAAAGAAATGACTTCTCCCTTCACAAAGAGTATAAGCAATTTTAGTAAATATCACCTTTTTAAAAAATATAGCAAACAGTCACTTTATCCTATATCTCATCCTTATAAACAAAACCTTGTCATTCAGTATTGGTCAGCAAAAGTCCATTAAAGGTTACCAGAAATAACAATATATCTTGATAAAAAAACACTTTAGATTTCTTCCTTTTATTTGGAACAATCTTAACAATAATTTCTAGAGCTTGTTTTCTTTTCATTTTTTCTTTGGCCTTTCTCACAAAATCCTTCAAAACTTTAAGAAATCTTTTTTGTAAATCCAATATAAAAGAGTTATCCAAGTTGCTCTTTTGGTTTGTCATTTATGCTTCACTTGTAATTATTAAGACATCAGCTGGTTTCATTTCTAAATCCAGTCTAGCATCTTTTTCCATATTACTCGGACAGCTTATTATTTTTAAATCCACTTTCAGATAGGTTGCATTCTTATCTGGTAAAACTTGTTCCTTAATATCTTTTAAACACAATCTATTTATAGAGGCAGACACTCTTAAAATTAACTTCTGGATCCATGGTTCAAAAATATCCTCCAAAACATCCAGTGTTAAAGTTTTTTATTTCCATTCTCTATCAGCAAGTCAAATTTAAGTGTTTGTCTCCTGTAATTGTAATCTTTAGTTCCTTCTGGTTTCCTCTAGTGTCCATTGTTCAATGTACTATCATGATTTCTTTTTTCCATGAAAGGAATTCTATGATTAATTTCAAAATCTTATTTCAAATCCATCTGGACCCCTAGTCCATTTATAACTTTTCAAAATCAATGTTCTAACCATCCTTTTTCTGTTTATTCCTCCCAGACACAATTTTTTTATATTCTTAAACTTATCTTTAAAATTTATTTTGCTAAAAATTAAAAGTAGTCACCTTTTGCATGTCATCAAACTTGTCAATCAGAATCTTAATAGCTGAATAGCAGTTAAGGAGTAATTTTCAAAAGTGATTAAGAAATAAAATTTGACAGAATTTTGTGTCTAGAAGACTACATTATGGCTGTGAGCTTGGTGGAAATCCCTCAATTCCCAACCACTCTAATCATGAGCTGACTACAGAAACCTCAGTTCCTGAAATTTACTCATGAGGAAATGCTATCTGGAGTGCAAATGGGCAATCTCACAATCTCTCCTTTATCCAGAGAGACTAGGCTAGCCAGAATAAACATTTCTAATTGCCGATCTCACCACAATGTCATCTCTGCTCCTTAAGAGCCCTCTATCTAGTTTGCTATGAATCTTCATCAGAAGTGGTAAAATAATATCTCTTAAACTAAGGGTAACTTCTCTTAAAATTACATTTGGATGTACATGTGGTTTTGTCACACTGACTGAAAAAAAATAATGAAGTTGACTTTTGTCAAATAGTACGAGACACACAATAATGGATCTAAATGTAGCAGATTCCTATTCTATGTTAGAAAAAAAGTTGAAGCAGTAAGATCAATTCCACAGCAGTGCCAATTTGTAAAAAACATGGATTCTCCTTTACTGGATGTTATCGCAGTGAGTCTGAATAACTATTTGTTTGGATGTTTTAATTTTGATTTTTGCATAAAACAGGGGTTTGGATCCAATGGCCTAAATGGTATTTCCAAATCTATGGCTTTATTTCAGTTATTTTCTTAGTAACGTGTCTATTGTGTCTAGGGAAGAATAAGATTGCTTCCTCTCCAATTTGATTGAAAAAGATTGATGAACATCCTTTGAATATAATGTTTCAGCCAGCTGTGTGTCCACTTGTCATTTTGCTAATTAGCATGTCACATAGTACTTTATCAATCCTTTTCTAAGTCAAGATATGCAGTATTGTATCTGCATCAAAAAAGACAAAACTTGTTTTTGACTTTTTATGATAATTATATTGTTTCAAGCTGCTCACAAATAAATGTCTTTATGAGCTGCTGTAGAATTTTCCTAGGTATTGATGCTAGATGACAGTTCTGTAGACTATGGTTCATTTTTCCCCTTCCTTTATGAATAGAGGTATTTGTTCTCCTCCATTGATCTTGTACTTCAACAGTTCTCCAAGGTTTTTCAAAAATAATATATAAAGTTTCAGATGGATTAATATCTAGGTCCTTCTATACAATTTATGTGGCCCTGAAGATTTCATTAATTCAAAATATAAAGTCATTTCCTTGCTTCTCTGTCACTTATGTATTTATCTGAGGTTCTGACTTCTGAAATTTTATGTCCAGCTCCCACAGGATTCAGTTGAAAGCCTTTCTGATCAAGCTTACCATTCTTTGGGCAGACACATTTTCACCAATCCTTATATGATGCAACCCCTCTAATGCCCGCAGTCCATTTATTCAGATAACTCAAACCATGGTCTCAAAAAATATATCTCTCCTATTGACTACATAGTTGTTGGTCTGCCATAACTTGTATTCTTTTTCCAACTGAAATAGGTGTTAATTAGAGTTGCTCAAGGCAGAATCCTGAATATTCACATGAATTAGCACCAAGAATAATTGTCAGACTTGCTCTATGTTCCACCAAGTATAAAGAACAGGATGACTAGGCAGAATTAAAGTTTGAAACTGGTAAATGTTAGAAGTTGATCTGTCACATCCTTCAGCCATCCTTCTTGCAGAAAGCACATTTCACAAGCCAACCAGTCTGGCCAGTCCATGATTTGTTTTGTTTCCTCATGGTATTTGGCTTATGCTTTGACTTTTCTCTTTGCCTTCTTCAGAGGATAGTTGAACCCCCCTGTCCTTCCTGGATTCATCCTCTTATTTACTAATCAATGTCTTTTTTTTCTTTCCCAAATACTAAAATCCTCTTTACTCTACAGAAGGCTCCAAGTTGACTACCAGCAGTGCAGAATATGTTCTGCAGCTTTGGTAGCTTATTATTATTATGGTCGATCACACTGTCAGCCTGACTATTTGGCATTTTTATCTACTTCTCAAATCCTTTCCAAGCATTTTGGATAGGGTTTGGGATTACACCCAAGGCACCTGTTACTACTGTATTATTTTTGCTTTCTTTTGTCACAGTCATCCTACTTCTATTTGCAGGTCTTTGCATTTTGTGATTTTCTGTTCTTTCTCTTCTAGATTGTTGTTCCCAAATACTGCAGCATCCAGTATCTTTTATGTATCCAGACTTTTTTTTGTTTTTCTTATCAATAATTGTTAAGTCTGGGTTGTTAGGTGGCAGGTAATTGTCTGTTTGAATTCTAAAGTCCCAGAGCACTTTAGCGTCTTCATTTTCTATTACTTCGTCTGTTTTGTGGTCCCACCAGTTGTTATCACTCTCATTCGCTGGGTTTGCTTCTTTGTTTGCTTCTCTTCCTTATGGAGAGGTGTTTTCTCTGTCAGCTCTGTTTATAGTGTTTCCTTTGTTTTGAGAAATAAATTTTCCCCACTTACAAACTGATTTGGCTACTTGAATTTTTGATCTTCATTTTTAAGCACTGTTGCACACCTGCACCTGCTACAAACAAATGCTTTTGTTGTAAAAATGAATGTCAGAATGGTACAAGTATTCCAAATTCTGACTAAAGTTTCATGTTCATTTATTTTCATTTTTGCTTTTTAAGGTAATACCAGTGGAAAAGCTTTCATTTAAAAATATAGATGACATAGGAAATATAGGAAACGTTAAGCAATGCTCCTTTACCTACTTTTTCAACTTGCATATCAAGCCCTATCATTTTTTACATAATTGTAACATAAGGAGTATTTTGAATTGAGAGAATCAGCAAGCAGGTTCCATTAATAATTTCAATGTTTTTTTCTATAATTTTATTAAAAGTTTTTTAAGGAGAAGATAAAAACTAATACAAACCATCTCAATGAATTATTTTCATGTTGTTCCCTCACTTTTTCATATAATCCACATTCATTCAGCATCCATTGACATTATCTTCTGATATGATACACACTTCCTAAATATCCTATTTTTGCTACATCCAACTTGATTTGTTTTGAGTATTTTTTTACATACTCAACTATTGCTTCTTATAGCAGAATAGTCAGGAGCATGGTCTTATCCACAACCACCACACATAGTGATTAGGCCTTCCAAAAAACCCCACCCTTATTTAGCCAGGAATAGAATATGAGTATCTGTTAGGCTCACACTAATAAACTGCATCAGGCAATGCATTTCAATCTAACACATTTATTGTTGTTATATGGTCACAAGCATTTCCCCAACTGGCCCTTGAATACCTGCACTCCTAAGATAAGATTCAACTGTCCTTATGAGAGGTTGAGCTTCTGACATTTGAGAGTGCGTAGCAACTCAAGACTGATTCCCCACTTCACTCTTGGCTCTGCCCTTCTTTCTCCCAGAATATCTCACCACCACCTCCAAACTTTAATTATAAAACATAAAAAGTAGGATGGGAAACAAAAATTAGTTTCATCCTGAAAGAGAATCAATGATTTATAACCTTTTTCCAACTTGTGGTCTATTCTAGCTCTCCGATTCATTAAGCGAGCTGGAGGCTTTGATGGATAGAATGAAGAGGCTGCAAGAGGAAGAGGAGGCTTCCCCAGAAGAAATGGATACATGCTTTGAAAAAGAACAATCAGAAAGCCTGCTAGTTGTTACTGAATGTAATGACCTCTATGTGCTCTCATGGCGTTCCTTTGATAAATTCAGATCAGTACCTGAATTAAATAAGAATAAGATGAACAACAAAAGTGTTTCTCATTTGCTGGAGGTTGTTCTGAGCCAGTTTATATACACACAGAAATCTGCTTTCTTCAGGCTCAGTCGTTTCAGAATATTGTAAGTAGGACACCATTTGCATGTTCCCTACACCTGTAATGAATCTTTAATAATAAAAAGTCTGGAAGGCTTTAGCTCATCTTTGTCTCTGACATGCTAATTTTACAAATAGAAATAAAAACAATATGTAAATGGCCTTGGATACCCAGTTCATCACTGGGAATATCAAATAAAGCTATATCCTAGGTAGCTCAGTGAAATCTTGGAGACTTAAAGCAGTGTTTCTCAATCTCAACCACTTCAAGATGTGTCGACTTCAATATCCAGAATTCTCCAGCCAGTCATGGGAATTCTAGGTGTTGAAATTTACACATCTCAAAATAGCCGAGATTGAGAAACATTGATTTACAGCAAGGACGGATTTTTCCCTCCAGTGAAGAGGTCATGCCTTTCAATTTATTTTTCAGTGGGCTGCAGTGCTACATGCTAAGAATGCCCTTGTCAAAGATCGAAACTGATCACAAGCAAAGAGCTCTTGAATTTAAGTCTGGGTCCTTGAATTTTAAGTTCCTAGACAGTGGCTAGGAAATCAAGAAGCCTTTCCTTCTTGGAAAGGCTTCTTGAAGTCAAATTCATGTTATACATGCTTAAAAATAGAGAACTTGCCAGAGCTGAACAAATGGGTCAGAAGGTGGAAAGATGGTTTAGTATTTGAATTCATGTTAGGTTGAACAAATTATGCTTGTGGTCCCCAGACATTTGCTGAGTGGGGACTTTGACCTGGCATTTAACAGTGGTGCCTCACAAGATGAGATTAATCCATTCCGGAAGAACGCTATTAGCGCGAAATGCTCGTAAAGAGAAACGCAGTTTCCCACAGGAAACAATGGAAAGTCAGATAATCCATTCCACACCCCCAAAAATATTCACCAAAAAATCATTTTCAATGGAATTT
>JANHZU010004181.1:57125-68461 GCA_032468055.1 Acrochordus granulatus | reverse complement strand
GGGTGGGTGGGAAGGATGGACTGGACCCCTCTTTTCTTCATTCTTTTATGAAATCTACTATGAAATCCAAGCACTTTACACTTCTGTCACTGACTAGTGCTATTGCACAATTTTGGTACCCATTTACTGTTACCTTTTGCCTGCACCATTCCAGCATTGACAGTATATACCATTTTATTTCAGACAGGTAGATATGCTTGTGACAGAGATACATTTGCATGCAATTAGAGCAGAGTTGTCAAAGAAATCCAGAGTTCTCCTAATTAAAAATGCATCTCTACCGTTCTTGAACAAATCCAAAAGACCACCAACAGGAGACTCCAAAGAAGGTAACAGCAGAAAAGACCAGAAAGTATGGGGACTGGGAGGGAGAAATGCACCCCATTCAACAGTCAAAAAGTACCATCCTTAGTATCATCTACTACTAATCCGTTGACTTAAACTCCAGTATAAACCCAAAGCATAACAAATTTTACCAGCTATTTGGTTCTTGGTGCATGCTGTTGGATTAAGTGGGAAAATGCTACTTTAATGCTAATACTGTACAGTTAAGGATAATTGAAACCTGTCTCACTCATGGACTGAGATGAGGGCAGAACAAGCATGGGACCCAGATATTTTTGTGTTACGGACAGGTGGAAGTGGGGAAAGTTGCACTGTGGTTGCACTTTATCCACAACAGTGGCAAAGTATAGATGGCGTGAAAACAGCAGTATGCCTAATTCTACAGTAATTCTAGACTAGTCTTGGTGGATAAATTCTTACTCAAATCACGGGGTTCTTTTCCAATACAGTAATTCAGAATGTCAGCTGAAATTGCAACTGTATTCCTCATCAAAGCAGGTGCAGATGAAAAAAAAATGTTTAATAGAATTAATTAAATGGTGCCTGATGGAGCCAGCTCAGGTCAGGCATGTGTGTCCATTGCTCAGAATTTCATAACTCAGTGATGATTCAGCGCATGAATTGCCTCCATTAAACAGATGTTAAGTTCGTTCTAACATCAAGTGATCCTTGATCCTTAGCAGCAGCTTCCCTTTTATTGTGTCATTTTGTGTTCCCACCACTAAGAAACGTGCATGGAAGAAATGTCTCATTGATAGGTTTCAACAGCAGTGTGACTACCAGCAGAAAGGCCATGCCTATCTTGCTGATCCTTCATGTCAAGGAGTATCAGGCCTTGACATATATTGACCTATATTGGCCCAAAACCAAGAATGATAAGTGGCAATTCTTCCAAGCTGGGTTCTTTATTGTTTCGCATCTATTGACAAAATATTGCCAGACTGAGCACTTTACTATCTGCAGGTACAATATACTTTTTGAACTATTATGGAGGGGCTGTCTTCATCCTCTTTCCCTCATACAAAATATCTGGACTGAATTGCCTCTTACTGCTCTAGAATACATACATCCCCTCCCTCCTGGGCATCCAGCTCCTTGCTACATTCCTATATTCAGTCAGTACAACATTATTATTGAGAATCTTGTGCCCAGGGTTGTTCAATAGCAAGACGGGCAGCATATAAATTTAAGAAATAAAGTTAGGTCTGAGATGGTATCAGCTTCCATCTTTATCTTTGCACCTGATAAAGATATGGAGCTTATAATAACTTTGTGGAAATTCAGTATATAATATGTCATCACTTCTTTTTTCATTAAACCTGTACTAGAAAAATGGAGTATATAAGAGAATTATGAAATATGGTGATTGTCTTAACCAATCGTTAAGAACGTTCAGCAAACGTGGTAAAATGCTTCTGGATTGTGGTGAGCAGCTTGGAGGCTAGGACTCAGTTGTTCTCTCTTCAGAATTTATTTCAATAGAGGTTGGTCCCCATTTTATGATTGGGTTCTTTGGGATTCAAAGTTTTAATACCAAGGTAATAATTAAGGTGTTTGTAAGCATTTAAAGCTTCGCATTCACACAACATAAACCTGCCAAAAACCTGATAAGTAGCTTGATACCAATCCTCCAAAATCTGAAGATAATACTCTCTCCTTAAAAATCCAAAATAAAAACAGCTCCATATATCTGTATAAAATTCAGATTCATATATTTTATTGGCCAAGCATGATTAGGCGCATAAGGAATTTGTCTCCGGTACAGCAGCTCTCGGTATACTTGCAAGACAACATAAATATAAATAAAATATTAACATAACAATAAATGAAGTTAGATATTAAAGAGTAAAGTATGCATCTTAGTATGCAGCCAGTAGAAGGGGAATATTATAAAGTATAGAATTAAAATCACAATTTACGGATAAGTATGCATGAACCTTAGGCAGAACTTCTGGATTAATTTAGAATTCTTCGCATTTTGTGTCTTGTCATATAGCGTGAGTCAAGTACTCAGCTGAATGATGGCGGGGGGGAACTGTCCCTGGGTCTGGTTGTTTTGGTATGCAGTGCCCTATAGCACCGTCCAGAGGGAAGAGGTTCAAACAAGTTGTGTCCAGGGTCATATATATAATAATAAATAACTAAGGGGAACATGAGATATTTGGAGAAGGGCTTGAAGTAGTCCGAGTGTTTCCTAAAACAATTAAATAGCTGCATTGCTGAAAGAAGGGCTGGGCCTGACTGAGCCAATCATCTTCAAAACTTCTGGGCAGCTCCCCAGAAATTGGCGTTCTGGGTTGTGGGGGAGACACCTAATCATGCGACTCACCCATGTTCATGCAACTGGACAGAACACAACGAACTGCGTGTCTTTTGAGACTTAACCGCAAGCTTGCCTTACTCATATCAGTTCTGCAGAACTTAATGAATATCTTGGCATTTGTGGAACCTGATCAATAGGTTGGTATTGATCTCCCGAAGTCTGAAAAACCCAACAATTAAATATTTGCTTTAGTCTGTTGTTTGATAAATAAAGACGTGCAATAAAATGTTTTCAGTCTTCAATATTTCAGCCGAAAAACCCTAGCTGGATCCATTACAGTTTATACCCAAACTGCCCAGTGTGGATTCTGTGTCTGTATCTGCTGAAGATGCAGCTCTCAATGTGCGTGATGAAATTTCTTTTTCAGCTTCCTAGTTGGCCTGGTTTTTGTTTCTGTTTCTTTTTAAAGGACTTTTGGTACTTCTGCTAAATTCCTCCACTGTGGGCATTTCAGAGTCTTCCCATCTTTGTGCACATAACAATCTTGATTTTCACAGGATCTTTATCATAAAGGAGAAAGTCCTTTTTTGGCTTTTAAAACAGAGGAGGTCAAGTTACTGTTACACAAATTACAAATTACACTAAAGGAGTGTAATTTGAGATTGCTGGTGTGTAGCTTTTCACAATGTGTAGAACAGGAGTGGCATCCTGTTCAAAAAATCATCTTCTGCAGGAATAGTCTTCTTCACTTTGCTCTTCTCCCTACGTGTAAGAATTTTAACTCCCATATTCTCCATTTGCCCTGCCTAGGGAATATGGGAGCTATAGTTTGTTGCAAAACTGGAGAAAAGCTATGGTGTAAGCTTGTTTCTTTCCTTATCCTACTCCCTACTTTCTCTACCCGACTTCCACAAGTCAGAACTGTAAGTCACAATCACATATAGGTCATCCTTGCTTACCAACTCCTCATTTAGTGGCCATGCAACGTTACAATGGTGCTGAAAAAACAACTTGCAGCCAGTCCTCAAACTTGTGGCTGTCACAGTGTCTCTGTGTCACACGTTCACCATTTGAGACTTTCAAATCGGCTTGCAACAAACAAAGTCAATGGGAGGCCAGTAAAAAGTCATAAATCATGATCATATAACACCTTACTTAATGACTGTGGATAATTCACTTAACGTTGTAAGTCAAGCGGGGGTCACATGATGTTTCACTTTACAACCACATGCTTTTTATTTTCTTAACAGATGAATTTCTGTCCTGTCCTAATTACAATGTAGCAATTTAAAAACTTATCTTTTAAGAAACTACTGTAATGCAGAATAAAATAGCAACGGAGTGTGTGTGCATGCGGGGAGGACTGCCAAAGATAGCAGAGCTGTAGAAGTGGAATCTGCAAGAAAATAGTTTAGGGAAATGTCTCTCAACCAGCTTGAAGATGTGTAGACTTCAGATCCACACATGCTCCATACCCATACAATAATCTGAAGGGGAGGAAGCAGATCAGAAGCTGTCTAAAACGGCCAGAGATGCTGAGCAGATGACAATCCTCTCACCGCGTCCTTAACGGATGTCAACGAAGCATGCTAGATGGTGTCCATGGCAAAAACTGTACCAAGAATAGGCTGTCCCTACTCCCTCATTGTAGAAGACTTTAACTGGCTTTGATAAGGAGATGGGGGGAAAGTTATGGTCCTTGAGTCCTGGAAAAGCAGAAAGCATGAGAGATTCTGACTAATCCCATCTTGATTTGTGGTCCTTCCAAAGAGGCAGTGAAGGTTTTGAACAGGGCTTTCAAGATTCCATTAGCAAATCCCAAAACAATAAATTAGCATTCCTGGGATCTACTAACACACCTGTCTGTTACTTGACCTAGCTGACTTCAAAGGCTGACATCATCCTCTCTTAATTGCCTCTGTTCTAAATCACTGCAGCCCACTAACTTCCTTCAAAAGAAGGAACAAACAGATTTTACACCCCCTGAGGCTGTCTTTGGACGTTGTCAGAAGAATCTCGACTGATTTAACTTGCAGGGTGGGAGGAGAAGAAGGCAACATAAGCACGTCTCAGCGAATCATTGCACAGGGATGAAATATTCCAGGGGACGAAGATGGTTAACAAATAATACACATCTAAGCTTAGGAAAAGTGTCATGGGATACGTTACTTGTGCCACAGGATTCCAGTTCATTTGACAGTCTATCACTTAGGAATGTTAGTCAGCCATCTACTGATGAACATTCCCATTTAATGGGAATTCTCATCATACTGCAGCCATAAATAGCACGGGTAATGTCGATCTCTATTTATGTACCAGTGTCTGCCTGTCGAAGGAGATCCAATGGACTCCTGCCAAAATCTTGGTGTAACAACAATTTAGTCAAAAAATAAGGAAAATAAAGGTACCACTATGGAATGAGAAAATTTGCCGTGAGGTTATAATGAGAGCCAGTTTGGTATGGGAGCTAAGATGCTGGGCTAGAAACTGGGAGACCATGAAAGGTGGCTGGGTGACTTTGAGCCACTCTCTCCCTCGACCAACCTACTTCATAAGCTTGTTGTTGTGGGTAAAGTAGAGGGCAGGCACATACAGATCAGCTTAAGCTGACGGTTCAGCTGAGTTGAGAAGGTGGGATAAAAATCTAATAAATAAATAATCAGTTCTTTTTGTTTTCCATTAAAAAACCTTTATACATGCAGTATATATGTGTGTGTGTAGTGATATGTATATATACTGTAGATGTATATATGTCTGTGTATATATAGTGAGAGAGAGAGGGAAAGAGACATAGGCATTTCCATCTCTTAAAAATTGCATCAATAGTACTCTGTTTGTATTATTAGTCACATGGTCAGCCAGATGTTTAGACTGGCTTTGGCGTCTTTATCCATCCATCAAGTACTATTATTATCATCATCCTTTTATTTGGTAATCTCTTCATCATTCTAAAATGCAGAAGATGGAATAATTCAGTAACATTAAATTACTGAAAATTCCATCTGAACATTAGAAAATACTTCCTAACAGCAACAATGGAACTAATTACTCAGAGACCGGTGGAGTTCTTTCAGTGGGTAAGTTCAACTTGATTTGCCTGCTATGCTTCACTCTCTTGTAGGATAGACCTCCACTCAGCTAGTTGCTGTGTCCTGTGGCAAGAACACCCCTTCCCCACTACTCACTGGTCATTGCCTCCACTCACATTTTTTCAAACATTTTTACTATGAAATAGTGAAAAGCAATGCTTTTTCTCCTTTACAAATAAGTGAACAAAAGGTGACACCGTGGACCTAATTTATTTTGTTTTTACAAGCTAGTGTAAGTGGAATGAATGAAAATCAATGAACGGAAATGAAATTGTGGGCCTCTGTGTTTTTTAAATATATATTAATGAAGAATAATGAAAGGATGGGAGTATATCTGTTTTTTTAAAGATGAATTTTAAAGATGGTTGCCAATTCTTTTCACTGTAGCTCAAACAACAGAAGAAAAGGTAAAATTTTGTTTTTATGATCACATTTTTAACCACAAAAAGTGAAGAAGCATTTATCAACGAGGAAAGTAGTAAATACAGTGTGGAGAGAACATTATACTCTCACTGTGGGGATTCATAAGCAATTTGTTAGCTGGATTCATTTCCATAACTTGGGCATGGGAATATAGCAGTCTAAGACTACAGTACGGAAAAGCCAACCTTGCTCCATTTAGGACCCTCCTCATATATCCAGTAAACTTCTAGACATCTGCTCCAAACTCTCCAGATGGTACTACCAGATGATACCACCATCCCCTATTGTGATTGCATTCATAATGTCGGCCCTCCTTCATCAGATGAATGGGATTGCCCTGTATCAAAAGTTGCAACTTCTTGTGATATTTTAACAATTAGTTATTCCTGTCCTTCCTCCTCTAGGATTTTGCAAGATTCAAGCAGACACTGAACAACACCAGTCAGCAGTAGGAATTCTTGTTTAACTTGCCAACACAGAGATCAGCCAGGGCATGGGGCCAGCCCTTGAATTTGGAAGGAACGTGAAGGAAGGGGACTTAGCAGAAACACCACATAGGCTATAAAACTGTCAAATATTGCTGTTGGATCAAGAATCTGCTGAGGTAGCTTTTTTCTACTTGGCAATGCATCCCGGATGGTTTTGCAGATCAGCAGCTTCAAGGATTATGCGAGTCAGCACTCTTTCAACCAGCAACATTTGCCAGTTCCAGGCTCCAATGGATCCCAGAATATACAGCACCTGATCTATTTGATCTGATCTGATCTGATTTGACCTGACCTGATCTCTTCCCACCGAGCAGCCTTGTTGCAAATTCCTGATCAAATAAAGTCATATACTTGTTCTGCTATGTAGGGGTCAGTTTAGGGAAGGATATTCTAAGATAATATTTCATGAGTTAGGTATTCCATGTGTTTGAAAAAAACTGATATGTCAAAAGAGTAAGTGATGCCAACCACACCGTCAGGCACAAAGGACCAGGCTCACTTAAAGCAAAAATATTTTATTAGTGTTACAAGGTTACAAGAATTTGCCCAACTGCCTGTTGAACACCTGCACAGCTAAGATAAGATTTAACAGTCTTCAGGAGTGGTTGGGCTTCTAACACTTGAGGATACGTAGAGATTCAAGACTGGTTCCCCACTTCACCCCTGGCTCTGTCCTTCCTCCTCCCATACATGCCCTTGGAGAAATGTAGATGAGTTTCCCACAAGTATGCAAGATGCTTGGCATTTGGACATTACTAGCTTGAGAAGAAGATACTGTTTAAAACAACCTTCAAAGGAATGGGACCTACAATTGCCTCATTTGTACACGAGAACTAAGACATTTATACAGCAATATTAAGGCACACAAAGCAGATAGATCCTTGCCCTGGGAGTTTCCACCAGAAGGAAAAGAGGAATCCTGGTGAGACAAATCCTGCTAGATTGCATTTCAGCATGTTTATGGATTACCGTAAGGATTAAAAGATTAAACAAGGAAAAGTAATGAGATTCAAAGTATGGAGGAGGAAAACAGATGGCATAAATTCCAGTGAGCAAGTGGATCCCCAGGCAAAGGAAGGAAGAAAAGGTGAGATGGACTTAATGAGAAGGCCCCGCAGAGATCAAGAAGTCTAAACCTCACCAAAAGATCTGAAACCATTAAGACAAAATGTTGGCTATGGCTTCTGTGTAAATATTGCTACAGAATGAGGTAGCAAGACCCTACCTTCTGGTAATCACTTACAGTAAGAAGACACTGAAACAGGTAACACACTTCACATTGTATTAGCATGGATTTTTTTTTTTTTGGAGTCTGCAATGCCAACATTGATCACAGTTTTTTTATTGGATTTGTTCTGCATAGAAAAAGACATATGGGGCTATTCCAGAAAAAGCAGTGGGATCTCCTGCAAAGCTTGAAGAGTTTCTTCTTATTTAAGCCCATCATACTAGTCCAAGTTTGAGACCCAGGCGCCCCATAAGGGGGTGAGCTCCCATTATTTGCCCCAGCTCCTGCCAACCTAGCAGTTCGAAAGCATATAAAAATGCAAGTAGATAAGTAGTCGGAGGGAAAGGCAACTGTGTTCTGTGTGCCTTGGTGTATAGTCATGCCGGCCACATGACCATGGAAGCATTTTCAGACAACACTGGCTCTTTGGCTACGAAATGGAGATGAGCACCATCCCTAGAGTTGGCCACGACCGGCAGGGGAAAACTTTACCTTTTACACTTGATGGGACAGAAACTATCATGGACAAAATAATAAGGTTCTGTCAAGAACAAGGATATCAAAAGGTCCTGGAAATGGGTCCAAGATCAGACTAATGAAACCTGCAGGAATTCTTAAAGTGTTATTTAAGAATCCTCCATGGCAAATGGAGTCCGGAATAGCTTCAGAGAAGAAAGAGATGATCCAGAGAAGAAAATCAAGTCTTAGGAAAAAAGGTTTAGGGACCTGCACAGACCAATTACAATTCTTGCGGCAAGCTCTCCTTGCAAGCAGAAATTAAAGATCCACTGGGAACAATTTAACATGGACTTCAGCTTGGAGAGTTGGCATTCATGCTCTAAATGACCTCCTGCACATCTATTTTTCTGCTTCTGTCTAGACTGAGTCACAGTCCAAATGCATTGTTTTTCTATAGAGGTAGACAAGGGCAGGATCTAATGGTCAATCATACCGACATAGGTTGTCCTCATTTAGCAACTGCCTCTTTTAGCGACTGCTCCCAATTATAATGGTGATGAAAAAGTAATTTTAGGACCGATCCTCACATTTACAACATTTGCATGTCTATAAAGCAAAGCTGAAGAAAGATCATAACCACGGTTGCCATTCTACTTCACTTAATGACCAAGTTGCCAGTCCCAGCTGTGGTCGCTACATGAGGACAACTTGTACAAGCCTCATAAACTCTGAGATATAAGCAGTATTATATAGTCATGTCTGAGAAAATCCTTGCTTACAACATACCTTTTGAATCATGTTTTGACACATTTTCTTTTATTGTTGCTAAAACAAATAAGAAATCTCTCTTTTACTTTCACCGAAACATGACAGGACTTGAACTTCTGTATTATTTCTACCGTTGATTCTGGAAATGTCAGTAAAGAGAAATTGCAAAAAGGGTAGGCTTTAAGTGGCTGAAACAGAACAAGTCGGATTGCTTCTTTTCTCTCCTCCCTTCTTCAGAAATATTTCTGCCTACTCCATCCAAAAACTGGCAAACAGGCAGACAAAAAAATAAATAAAAACCTTGATAAAGGGCCACACCTTCGACTTCACTGCTCCAGGATGAATAGCTGAATATTTTTCCTGGGTGGATACATTTGTTTAAGGACTAGCTAAGAAAGAGAAATTGCAGCAGTCCGTTGCAGGACAGAAACTTATCACCAGATAATTCTGTGCTGTAATGTTGTGAAGAGTATATACCAGCTCTCTTACCAGTTCAATTCCAGAATTGAGAAAGCCTTTTGGATTAAAGGCGAAACGTTTTCGACTTGAGAAAAATCCAGTCCAGATGCCGGTTTTTTAAACTTTGTTGCGATGCAATTACCCTGGACGAGTGAGAGTCTTCACAGACATGTTGTGACTATGTTTAGTGGCGTAAGTTCTGCCTGTCAAGAATTAGCAGCCACTTCAATATATGTGACAACAGAAGCATAGGAATGCTTGCCTGCCTTTCTATGCAAGCTGCATTCTGGCTTGAGATTGCTGGATGGTACAAGAGACAGAAATGGAGAGGGTGAAATTGCACAGAGGACCCAAAATGAACGAAACACAGAGTCTGGACGCTGAATGCGTGCAGCCACCACGTTCCTAGGCTATCAAAAGAAACCAACATCAAATCGCGACGCGATTAACACAGTGAGACGTCTCTAGCGATGCAACAGATTACGCCAGCTGCGGTAACCCATCGCTAAGCAAGCCATCGCTCGTTCCTTATTTATACTCCGTCCTTTCTTCAAGAGCACAGAGTGTACACATCGAAAGCCTTCCAAAAAATTTTTTTTTCCTTGTAAGAATTGCATGAGGGACGCTGGGCTGAGAGAGAGTGGCCGAGACCCACGCAGGGAAGTCCCATGGCTGAAAGACTTGAAATCAGCCCTACTTCCAAAATATTGTGCTACGCTAATTTAAGACAGTGGATGGACTTGAAATTAGAGCATCTAAATGGGACCCCCGACGGGAGCTTTCCCTATCCGGCATCCAGGAAAGAGCAGACCTGGGGAAGATGGCCCTGTTAGGAACCCCAGCTCGTCTCCAGGCTCTAGATAGGGTCTATTATTAAACTGTGGCTTTCCTCCTAAATTCCTTCGCGGGAGGAAAAACGTACAGGAGCAGAAACACTTCTCTGATTTTTGTAGGTCTCTTGCCTCCGGATTTATGTGGGTGCTGCAAAAGACACGAACTCCAGAATGTGCTGAAGCTGATCCAACCAGAAATAAAAATGCAGACCGCAGCAGTTTCCCCATCAGCAGTGTGTACCGTCCACCCAGCTGCCATTGTGGCAATAAAAGCTTGTTTTCACCAGCCGTCTATCATGAGTATATCCTCAGCTGCTACGTCTTAGAGTGTGTGCATTTGCTTTCGTTTCGTTTTCTTTTTAATTTTGTTCGCCACCCAGAGCCCCTTGTTGAGATGGGCGGGCATAGAAATTAAACAAATAAATGAATTACAGCCACGGCTGGATCTGCTGTAAATGATCAGAGCAGAAATGCTTTGTCTTTAATTGAGGACTCTCAAAAACCAGGAGAAATGACAACTGGTGTGCACATTTCCCCATCGCGCATAAAAAGACAACGGCAGCAGCGGCAAAAGTTTGCAGTTCTGGAGCTTTAACTGCAGCCTCCAATAATAAGTTTTATGGTTAACGACTGAAAAATAACACCTCTGAATTTCACAAAATGGCAGATGTTGAGGACAGACAACAGGGGAAAGCGGCGATGCTGTGTGTTGTATCTCTGAAATCTCCTCAGCCATTTTTGGAAATGTAATGCTGTACCCACTTGATGATTGATTCAACAGAACTCTCCTTATATTTGTAATTGCTGTTGTTGTTCAGTTGCACAATCGTGTCCAACTCTTCATGATCCCATGAAGTGCAGCCCGCCAGGCCTCTCTTCCTGCCCTGCCTTCCCCATGTCCTCACCCATCGCACTGACTACACTACCTATCCACCTCATCCTCTGCCGTCCCCTCCTCCTCTTCCCTTCAATCCTTCCCAG
>JANHZU010004181.1:22986-36602 GCA_032468055.1 Acrochordus granulatus | reverse complement strand
TCTCATGAGATCCTTGAGAGTGGGCATGCTTCAGGTTCTTTTATAAAGCACTGTCTTTTAGGAGGATCTGGAAGCATAACTCATCTGTCACAATGCCCACCATTTGGGATTACTTTCTCTCCTCAGGATTTGGATGGTCCCTGACCCTGCTGGCCTTTTGCAAGGCCTTGAAAACTTGTTTTATTTCCCAGGCAAGAATGTTGGATGTGCTCATTCTGAGATGATTTGACCTCAGTTTTTCTGCATTGTGGTATTTTTTGTTTTGTTACTGGTTTTTCTGTTTTATATTTTAACTATATGTAAGCTGCCCAAGTCACTCTTTGTGAGTTGGCTGGCCATATAAATCACTGAATAAACAAACAGAATTCCATCTAGACATTATACAGATTGTGTACCCAGAAAATTTGTTTCTGAAACTTAACCTGTAAACAATTTGGCCATTAATCATCTTTGCTATTTGTTGCTTAGAAGGGGCAAAGGCAAATAGATTACCCTATTTTGCTTTCTAGAGCAGAGTAGAGGATGTGGTGAAGATAGACTCTGCTTTTGCTGACTCTGGGCATGAGCAGAGAGGAATTTCTACCTCAAAGGCTTCCACAGATGTGCTCATCTTAACTACTGTGAGCGGTCACGCTTCTACCCAACTTTGAAACAAGAGAGGAAGTTCTGGAGTGCTGGTCCCTCTGTGACTTTGGGCAGCATCCTCTAGAGCATATTTCTCGTGTAGTCATCTGTTGTAAGGGGAGATTTGAGTGAGGCACCCAAAGATTCCTGGAGCAACTTCAGGCATGACAGTGGGATTTTATTTTTGTAAGTCCTTCTTTTAACCTTTCAGTGGAAGAGTACAGAAGCCTCAGCCTGAAGGTGAACTCTTCATTCCTTGACTCACTGCTGCCTACCCTGGATAAACAAAGCCAAAACCTCAGAACAGCCTCTGGCTGTAGTCCAGTATTCAGGGTGTGCTTATTTCAGAAATGGAAACCTGGTACTACAAAAATAAAAAAGAAACTTTAATGCACAGCCAGAGTAAGGGTTTGTGGCTGAGTGTCTAGCTGCTTCTGCAATGATCTGAAAAGGAAACAGCCCACTTTTATTGAAGCATGGAGCCTACATTTTCTTCTCTTGGCAGGAACAAGAACAGAAAGCTGAAGAGGAGAGGATACGCATGGAAAACATCCTTAGTGGTAACCCTCTGCTGAATCTTACAGGACCAGTACAGCCTCAGGCAAATTTTAAAGTGAAGCGAAGGTATGGAGATGTTAATAGTATATTTAATGGATCCTCAGCTTTTTCCATTGGATTGTGAATGGATTCACAATTGCAAAACCGTTACATTGGATTTTAATTGAGATGAGACTTAAAATCCTAAAGTTGAGAACAGGTGTTATAAGGCCCTCAAGTCCTTGGTCTCCATCACACATAGTAAAACACAGTCATCTTCCTGTACTACGAATTCAAGCTTCTCTTGTTTATTTCCTTATACTCTCGTTGGGGTATATACGAGAGAAGCCATGGAGAGAGATATGCAAAACTGAGCATTGGGAGAACTTACTTTCAGAATCGTTGAACCATCATGGAATAGACAGTCCAGAAATAGGCTAAGCTTGGAGGGGTTGGAATAGAACATTCCAGAACTCTCTAGCACATAGCATTCCTTGGGGAGTTTTGCACATCCCTAACTAGGAACTTAATCAAACAGTGTTTTTTTCTCTTTTATTGCTTAAAAAGCCCTAGTTACTTCTACAGTCTAAGATCTTAACTTTGGGGCTTTGTTTCCAACCACCACAGGATGCAGTGTTGCCCCTTAACTGATTTAATCCAGTGGCTTGGTTTCTACCAAATCTGTAGGATTGACAGAATTTCCCCAGGCTTAAATTCAGAGAGACTTCTAAAAGGTAGAAGTCTAAAACTAGAGGAAAATCACTGAAATGTAGGAAGGAATCATTTTTAAACTCCTCCATTCCCAGATAATTAACATGTATTACAATCATTTCCATTGGGAAATGAGGCAAAACACATTTTTTGAAAAATGTGGCTTCACTAACATCTGTTTCTAGAGAACTTTGCATTGCACAAAGGATCTTAGATTCTATTTGTCTGAATCCATCTTTCACTACAGTGTAGATTTTGCCAGAAATGGCTAAATATTGTATCTATTGGTATATGGGTTTCTGTAGTCAACTCAAGAATGCATTCATAACCTCCTGTTTAGGAAAGACATAGTACAAATAAAGCCAGGACTGTCTGGGGAAACGTACTTGTAGTTGAAGTTACAAGGGACCTCCCCAAGGGTACTTACGACCCAATTCCAAAATTACAGTGGCTGCCCCACCTGGTCATATGACCACATTTCAGGCACTTCGCAACCAGCCTGCATTTATGACCGTTTGCAGCATCATCCTGTGATCACATAACCACATTTTACAATATTTTTGCCCTAAGCCAGCATTTACTTCTCATTTTTGGTGAAACTGGCCCATAGTGAACAATTGGTTTGCTTAATGACCATGGCATTTACTTAACAATCATTGCAAAAAAGATGGTAAAATCAATTCAGTCACGTGTGACCTGTTTAAGACCATCATGATTTATGATTGTAATGCGTAGGCTCCATTATGTTCATAAGTTGAGGACTATCTGTCTAATATTGTGCTTTTGTTTTATCTGTTCAAATAGCACTTACTGTTCTTTTATTAGGTTCAGGGTAGCCTGTTTACTGCATGGCATTTCATATAGATGTTTCTTGTTTTCTGTAATATTCTGTTCCTGCTTTTCCTTCTCTCAAGGGCTCCTTAGCCAAGATGAAGTTACTCAGGATGGCTAGTCTTTAGCCTGGCCAGGGTCCCACTCATTTTTAAATGGCCACTGCTTCTTTCGTTCAGTTCAGCCTACACATTTTAACATAGTCTGTTAAAATTAACAGATTCACTTCAGTCCAAAGGGAAAATATGCTAGAACATTAGCACGGACTAAGGAATCTGCCAGTACTTCTGACATGTAGATTCTTTCTTTCCTCTTTTAGGTGGGATGACGATGTTGTCTTCAAGAACTGTGCAAAAGGTGTAGATGAGATGAAAAAAGACAAACGATTTGTCAATGACACACTGCGGTCTGAATTTCACAAAAAGTTTATGGAAAAATACATCAAGTAGGCACTCTTTTTTGAAGATGCTGTGTTGCTGATGGTTGTGTGGTGCAAGTAATTTGCCTTTATCAGAAAAATGCTGGATCAGATAGAAATCTTGTCAATAATGAGCAGGTATCCACCTCAATCACTGGTCTTTTTAACTTAATTCCTTGTCTGGAATATTTTGCATGTATTATTGTTTTAGCTTGTCCCTTTCCATTTCCTGCAAATGTTGGTTTCCTTATTGCTATGAATCTATGTTCAAAGAAAAATCATTCTGTAAATGTTTTGAAAATGGTTTCCAATAAATCCTTCACTCATTCATGAAGTAATTTATTTATTAAACCTACACTAGCTACTTCTCCTGTTCTGCAAACTTTTATATTCACCCCTTCCTCAAACAAGAAAACCTGGATATGTTTTTAAACTCAGCAGTAATCCTTTTGTTTTTTGTAACACAAAGTAGGCTTCATTAGTTCTGGCTGATGTGCCAGCTGCAAACCCTTTATGGACAAGTTGACTCCTAAGCACCAGCAATCTGTAGTTTAGAATTTAATCCTACTTCATCAAAAGCCCACCAGGAAGTTGGGATGGATGGTTACTGGTTAAAAGAAGGAAAATGACAATGCTGGGTGGATCATACCATATTCTGAGAGGTAGGAACTTAGCAGCGATATTCTCATTTTTCTGCTTTTCCTGATTTACTCTTGATGGAGGTAGTGCACTGACAATGTTAGCTAATTGGGTAACAAAATGTCTGCAAGAAAACAACCAAACTCGGCACCAAAGACTCCACAGTTCAACCCTGAGCTATAGATATTTTCTGTTTAAAAGCTAACTGGTATTATAACCATAGATAGTCCAAATACAAAAGTACATATTATCAACTTACTTGTTTTGGGCAGTAACTTACATTAATATGAGTCATCCAGTTAGGACCCAGTGTAACTCTAGCCATCATCCTTAGTGATCACAAGGCTCCCTGATGTTTTCTTTTTAATTAAAAATATGTATTTTATGTCTCACCTCTTGTCTTTTCTTCTGAAACTAGCGTTGTTAACAATTTAAAATATTAAATTAACCTTCCATAGAAACGTAGCATGCTATAAAGCATCAGACAAATCATATAGTTAACCTGGCTAGTCCATGGGTGGAAGATCACATGTGGACTGGTTTGGGAAATTAAAAAAAGGATCCTGAAAGGCAGTGACAAGACACTTTTCTTTTGTGTGCAAAAACTCCTCTACACTGGCACTGTCATGACCTTACCAGGAATCAAGACTTAGTCACAGGAATCTTACCTTCCGTGGTCCATGTTCCAATGGCAGCTTATTTTGTCTCAGTCTGTTGGGAGTCGGAATGCTCCTAACCTTATGCAAGGAAAGGAAATGCAATTCAAGCAATGGAGACTATTTTATTAAAGTTCTCTGCCATTTTTTTCCAGTGAAAAGCTTACACAGATTCAGAGCAAAAAAGAGGATTTTGCGAGCTACATTTGAGAGAAGGTTAATGTGTTTCTTTAAACCATGAGAAAATTGACCTGCCTTGGGAGTATAGTGCTTCCTTCATCATGGAGCTGCTGTTTAAGAAATTCCAAAAGAAAAGCATTTTCTTAGAGCAGTTACCAGAAAATGGTTGTTCTGTCTCTGTTGGGAATGGAGGCCTCTACTTTCTCATGGCTGTTTGGCTCAGGATAGTAAATCCCATCTTGACCCTTGTTATCACAAAAACAGCAGAACTAACATTCCTTTACAATTGCAGAAGATGGCTTCTCCTGGCAGTTTCCCACATGTTAAACTAAAGAAGCAGATAAGAGTCGCTCTAGTTAAAAATCTTCAGTTCTCAAAAATAACATTCAAAGCCCACCAGGCTACAAGTGCTTCCCTCTGATTTTAAATATGTACATATGTATATCTTAATTTTTAAAAAATAAATAGAAGCTGGCACATTGCAAAGTGTTGGTTTTTAGCATCATATTTGCAGCACCGCCTTTAGTCTCTACGAAGATCTCATAGCGATGGTAGAAGGTGTCTTACAGAGCAAGCTTACTGTGTTGGTGATGGGTGGCAACTGTTTTGTGCCCGGGCAAGCCTCAGCCTGTTTTCAAAATTCCTTATATTCCCCTGTCTAGAATATATGTAAGGCCACATTATAGCAAAAATTATGGGAAAGCAAGCTGTGTGTCTTTCCAAGTGTTTCCATTGGCAGCACCAACTTCCCCAGCCCGCTCTCCTTATTTGATGTGTGGCAAACACAGTGTCAGGGCCAGAAAACCTATCGTTTTGTCCTTTCTCTTGTTTTTAAAAAAGGAATCAGAATTAATCATAAAGTTTATGTAAGGATCTATTGAGGATGCAGTTTTGTCTGGACCCAAAATCCAGACAAGACTAAAACCTGAACTTCCTTGTTAAATGACATCACTTTGCACTATGATATCTTGTAAAAATTACACAATCACCCAATTTGCATCACTTGTGCAAAAATATGACACATGATGTGGCGAGAGAAAGGGCTGGGGAGAAGCAACTGCTTTTCATGTGAAGAATTAGACTGAGGATCAAAAGATAAATTTTAAGCAAGCAACATCTGGCTTTTCTATTCGGCTGTGATTAGTCGATCAAAGCATGGACCTGGGACTTAGTTCAAGTTGTTTCAAATACACGGTTCCCATCAGAGACCCATCAAATGTAGCTGCAAGCAAACATCCAAGCTCGGAGAGCACCAAGGATTCCACAGTTCAACCCTGGGCTCTCCATTCTTAATCAATTCTCTCACCAGTTATGAATTGTTGAGCAAGGAGATTGTTTGTTAACAAAATAACTCTTTGAACCTTTCCCACCCACAAACTCGGGGCTGATTCACATAATTTGGATAGTTCATGAGTGGGTAGTCTGTAGTTCAGCGCATTTTGAGAATGCTTCTATTGTCACAAAATATGCTCTTCATGGGCAATTACATTAAAGCCCAATATGGTTTGAGCATAGCATGTTATATCAAGACAACAACTATAATATGCTAGCCAAGATTTAGGGTTTAGCATGCTTTGGGACATGACGCTCCAACATACACTATGCTGCCAATCTTTGTGTTACGGGATATTTCTCAAAATTTACTAGGAAGATGTAGTAGTTTGCAAAAAAGAAATTATTTGGAAACTGTAGTTGTATACATTTATTATATACAATATTAAGGCACAAATTTAAGCAGCAGAGAACAGGAGAAAATTCTTTGGCTGGCCAGAGTCACCCATATTTGTTATGGAAGATGAGACACTATGTATATTATACAAACACATTCAAGCTGTACAATGCTCTGCAGTAGCCCATCTGCACAACAAAAACACATCAGGAGAAAAATGACATAATCTTACAATCGATTTGCCTGGGATATAACTACATAATGCTATAAATATCAGGCAGGATAACACTGCAACACATAGATCAGGTGTTGGGCAGGCTACAAAACATTGGCTTACAAGTATAGCAGCCACTATACAAACGCAATACTGTAGATCACTTGTGCTCTTTTAGAATGAACTGAAATGGAGGTGAACTTCCATCAGCTTGAGGGCCACACCAGGCAGGTTAAGGGAAAAGTGGGCAGGGATATTAGATATTTGCAGCTTGCCTATAAAATCTAACTAACCTGTCTTCCAATGCAAAAAAGACCCCAAATGTTGGCCTACTTTGCTTAGGCTTTGGGGTCTTCCCAGGCACATTTATTAGCACCCTAATCTAGAGTAATGTATTATTTTTGCATGCAATCAGATTAACAAGAATTTAATAACCTGATTCTTTTGGCCTGGGAAAGCAGCCTGTAGTTTGCAAACAAAAGAAGGGAAACAACTCACCTTTTGTATGCAACTGGAATCTTGGATGTAAATGTACTGTTGAAAAGTTATAAATAGAAGGTCTGGTCTTCAGTAAAACATTGCAAGATATGCACGTCTAAATGTACATACATATTAATCATATAAAGAAGCGGGTTTTA
Source organism: Acrochordus granulatus (assembly GCA_032468055.1). Classification (NCBI taxonomy): domain Eukaryota; kingdom Metazoa; phylum Chordata; class Lepidosauria; order Squamata; family Acrochordidae; genus Acrochordus; species Acrochordus granulatus. Next base: position 29,485 of record JANHZU010004181.1, on the reverse strand, counting down.
GGCTACCTCCCCTCCAGGTTACCATGTTTTGCACCTTGGAAACAGTGTTAAGTAAGCAATGCTACATACAGTCCTGGTTTACATCTTTGCCTTACATCCCACGGAGAGGAATTTGAATAAGATCACAGATGGTCTGAACTTGGGACCTGCTATTTATGCTTTGGATAAAACATAATTTGGCCTCACAGAAGGTGGCATTTGGGGCTTTTTGCCATCGAGAATGAGGACCTCCCTGTCCTAGATAAATGTCCCTGCAATAAGAGGCAGTGCGATTGTCTCCTTGTCTACAGAGGAAGGGAAAGAGGAAAAAGGGATTTGCATGATCTTAGAAGTAGCAGCTACTAGAAGTCTTGGGAGACTTTTTTCCATCTAATATCTGATGAAGAGGCAAATTATGAGTCAGAGCAAAACCAGAATACTGTTACACGGAATAAGGACTCTTACCAATGTACACAGGTATACTTTTCTTCAGAAAGAATACAACATAACAGGCACTAAACTACAGAACAAAGGAGAATACAAAAGATTTGCACATTTGGCCCCATCTGGCAGGGACCATCTTCTGAACAATTTCTGGCATTATACCAGGACTCTTTACAACCTAGTTTACTGCAGAAGGCTCCAAGATATCTTACGTAGCAGCAGGTCGGCTTATCCACTAATAGATCTACTTGCAAGTCAGCAGAGGCTGATCCGAAGATGTGCTACCTTCACACATTACTTTTCAGATGCAAAACTTCTTGCCAGAGACTGGTCTCAATGGGAAACTTGCTGTTGGTACATTCTTGCTATGAATCCAGGGAAAGAAATCCCTTACAATGCTGCTGAAATTATAAACTCTGAGCCTAAATGAGCCAGAGGTCTGACGCAACCAGAATAAATTAAACTCAAAGGAGCAGAAGACATTTTGATTGATTTGTTCATTAATTGCTTAGTTTTATAATGCAGACCACCTCGTGGAATAAGATCAGCAAGTCATGGCTTTCATTATTGAGCACCTGGATGTTAATTCTTTTTTCTCTGTTATCAATAGCATTCAGGGATCTGCTGTAAACAGAGACAACTGCAGAAATCGGGGAAAGAATTTATGATTAACCTGTCTAAACCTTGTTCTACCAGAGAGGTATGTCGGTATGTTTGACAGATAGTAGAAGCAAACCCGGATGGTGGGACATTCAAAAGGAAAAGCAGGAAGAAGATAGTATCTAAAACAATGATATTGGAAGTCCTGCTTCCTCACCCAGGAACTGCAAATGCAATTCAAAAATTTTCATGCAAACAACATACCACCCAATGATATTATTACCTAGATGGCTGTAGAACAGTTCTTGGCATATCAAGCATGTCCTCCAATAGAAATGTCCTCTAATTCCTATGATTTCCTGACATTTTTTCCTCCAAATCCACAGCATGGTTGACTGTACATAGCAGACATCCCAAATGTTCTCTCTCCAACATACTGATTCCCTGCTCTCTGTCAACTATCAGATTCACCTGGAGTTTTCTTGTAGGTCCAAAACTTTCTTGGTCCAACTTTGTGATGCCCTCCAGAATGTTTAATTCAAGCACAGCGATGACAGTTGCACCCTTTCCAGGGGTGAGAGTTGCTTCCACCCAGAGCAGCAAAAACTCCACGGCTTCAAATAAGAACTTCCATCATATCTGGATCTGGAAATTCAGGTTTATGAAGCAGATTGCTAACTCTGCTTTTGCTGCTGTCCAGCAGCTTCCCATAGCTGGAAGAGTTCTCTAGGGTGAAAAATGTAGAGATGGGTCAGGTCCTAGCGTCAAATTGCATGTTTGGGGTAGAAGCCAATCTACAAGTGACTTCTCCCTCCCTGCGCTGGGACATTTATCTCACAAATCACATGACACCCTTCCCAGGCAGTCATTACCCTGGATATTTCTTTTTCTACTTGCTCTTAAGACCGTTCTTTCAGGCGACGGAAGTCCTAGGAAATAAAATGTGCTTTAAACTTGCAGGATGTAAAGTTCTACAAGTGGCTTCCCTTCCAACGATGCGCAAATGAACAGAAGAAATACTTCTATGGGTGCCACAGGGAAGCAAATTAAAGAACCACAGAGTCCTTTTAATTTATAAAAAGTAAAGCTTTCCACTTTCCTCTCTAGGGGGTGGTGCTCATCTCCGTTTCATAGCCGAGGAGCTGGTGTTCATTCAAAGACGCTTCTGTGGTCATGTGGCCGGCATGACTATATGCTGAGGTGCATGGACATTGTTACCTTTCCCACCAAAGGTGGTACCGATTCATCTACTTGCATTGTTACCTGCTCTCCAACTGCTAGGTTGGGCAGTAGCTGGAGCGAGGTAACGGGAGCTCAGCCCATTACACGGCAGCGCTTGAGCCTCGAACGTGGGCTGCCGACCTCCTAGCCGACAAGCCCAGCGTCTTAACTGCTCGGCCACTGCTCAGTGATCTCGGTAAAAGATGAGAGTTTTCCAAGAAGGAAACCATCAGTGCGTAGAAAATGGATAATTTCTGAAACTGCTCTTTTTGGTGAATTTGCATTTTGTTAATTTATTTAAAATATTTAGAGCCAACATTTCAGTTTATCTACACAAAATTTCACTTTAAAGGTAGTCTTTGGTTTACGACCAGTCACTTATTGACCATTCAAAGTTAAACAGGTCCCAAAAATGGTATCTACGACTTGGATTTGAAATTCTCATGGCCAGTCCTGCCCCAAAACAGATCCCAAAAAAGGTATCTACGACTTGGATTTGAAATTCTCATGGCCAGTCCAGCATCCAAAATCCATGATTTTGGATGCTCAGCAACCAGCCTGCATTCATGGCTGTTTGCAGCATTCCACTGTCATGCGAAGTCAATTTATGATGTTTTTTGTCAGAAACTTGGCATTTACTATTAGTTTTCAGTAAAAAACACCGTCAATAGGTTCGCTTAACTACCATGGATTTGCTTAATGACCACAGTGATTTGCTTAATGACCACTACAAAAATGTTTTAAAATCAGGTCAATTATGTCATGATCTGTTTAATGACCAGCACAACATACAATTGTCATTCAATTATACACTAATTATGATAGTAAGTTGAGGACTACCTGTAGTTTGCTTTTCCCAGGAGCAAATTTTCAAAAATTCTAGATCTTGCAAATCACAAGTCTACAGATCCTGCCTGTCTCATTCTCAGGGCCAATGCAGTTGGAATTACTCACCCAGTTTCTCTCCAGCATTTTTGCCTGCATTGTGCCTCAGGGCTGGACTGCTGCCAGAAGAGTGACTCAGTTTCCCTCTACCCGGAAAAGAAGCTGCACTGGGCCAGAAAAGCTCCGTGCCTTTATCTGTCTGAGTGCTGTTGTCTTTGCTTCCCATTTTAGCATGGCAGATGGTTACTGGCCATGAAGACATTGTAGAGGATAAAGACAGAGGTGGAAGAGTCAACGAAGGGGTAGATGACTGTTCAGGGTTGTCTTTCCCTAACAGCAAACCTTGAAGAAAACAACAAGGACACCAAGGTACGTTACAGCCCTCTCTTGCCTTCCCCCAAGAACATAGAGCTTTAATTTGATAAAGTCTAAAGCAAAGAGGTCACTGGCTGGGAAATCTGACCACTTAGTAACAAGCAATATTACAAACAAGAGTGACTACAGAACCCAAGAGCTAGTCAGCCACAGAAACCTCACTGTCTAAACCTGGATTCCTGGCTTGTCTCTACTCTCACAAGCTTGAATTCAAAGCTGAGGACTGATCTTGTTCTTTTAGGGTAGTGGTGAGCCAAAATAGAATATACAGTATTGTTAAGCTTTCTATAAATAACACACTTGTGATTATTCTAATTAATATCAATTAAAGAAGGAACAAAATGAGAGTTATTTGACAACACTAGCCAGCACACTTGATAACTAGTAAAAGTCACATTTCTCAGTGTTTCTACCTTACTGTTTTATGCAAATTTCTGTAAACAAATGAAACAAATAGAGCAAGAGCATATATGCTGCCCATCATCCATTACTGTCTTTGTTAAAATATATTCCTCACAACCAATCAGTTCAATATACTGATGTTTCTGAAAGTTGTTGACTTTGGACCAGTCCCTCTCTCTCAGCCTAACCAACCTCACAGGGTTGTTGTTACAGGGAAAACAGGAGGGGGAGGAAGTATTAGATATATCTGCTGCCTTCAGTTGTTTATAAAAATAATAAAGGTGGCAAATAAATAAAAATAAAATATCGAAGCAGGGTATCTGGCAAATAAAATACTTTATTTCAATACCACTTTATATTGCCTTGTTTGCCATGGACTCCAAGGGTCTTTAGAGTCGCTTACCAAATGTCTTGAAAATAATGCTTCATAAAACTGCAGACTAAGTAAATCTAGAGATTTTAGGACTTTTTTATCAAACATAAAACAGAATTGGTAAAAACAACAAGACAGCCAAAACTGAGTAACAATTATATGGGTGAAGTGCAAACTTCATCTTCCTCTAAAACAGTGTTTCCCAACCTCAGAAGCTTTAAGAGGTGTGGACTTCAACTCCCAGAATTCTCCAGCCAGCCCTCTCCTCAAAAGGATGGAGAATATTTTTTTTCTATTTTTGCCAGGCTCCAACTTATATACCTTCAATGATAATGATGGTTTGCTTGACATGGACTAAACAAGTTATATGAACCTAGCCACTGCTGTTGACAATCATGTTGTCTGAACAAAACTCTGACTTATTCAACAACTGTTGCTTCATATCACATATGAATGGAAGCTCACCAATGCTTTCTTTCCAAGACTTTTCTTCTTTCTTCTCCTCAGCTCCCTGGGTATGGTTAAGGGAGGCCTGATGGGAGTGCGTTCCTGTAGCTGCAGCAATGGATGGTACCGACTGAGCGGGACGCAAGCTTGCAGAATCTCCTTTGCTGGCATCTTTCCTGGATCGCTGCTGAAGGACTTTGATCATGGCATCTTTCTCAATGATTTTTGCATACAGATTCTTTATTCTATTAATAATAACAATAATTCATGAAATTCACCAATACAGAGATAATAGTATTATAGAAATGGAAGCAAGATTTAAAGATAAGAGGTCATTTGACCCTGGCTAGAGATGAGTAGTTTGGACCAAAGCATCTACACTATATTCAAATGGTGCATTCTTTTGATCCCAGTTAGGATTTCCTTTAATCCTGCTATGATCAGCTTAGATGATTTAATCTATAGTATCCATTAAAAGCACACACAACTACTTTCATATTTGCAAATACAATCATAGTGGGCTTAATTCTTGTGGATGTGACTCTGCATCTTGACCAGCCTACACTGTATTCAACATGGGCAAAATGTTTTCTGTGTAGAAGATGCAATTGGTTTAGATCTATCAAGGGGCTGTCCTCTTGCAGAAGAATACTGAGACACCCTTGAAAAAGGAATGAAACAACTGTTATTGAAAACAAAGCTAAACAGAAGCATTCTTCTACAATATTAATACAACGAAGGCCTGAATGAGGACACAGGTCTTCACTCACTACCCCTAAAGTGCAAGAAAGGATGCTTCAGGATCTTCCAGGGAAACAGCATTCCATAAAGAAGGCCTGTCCAACAGTAGCCACAAGATGACACTTAGTCAAAGTATAGACAGAGGATCTTTTCTAATACTCTTGGCAAAATCAGCTTCCTAACATGAATGCAGCACATTCAGGATCTGGCTCCCAAGTCCTTTAGGACCTTGTATGTCACAAGCAGAACATTCTTTGAACATATTAAGCACTGCAGGGAGCCTCAGCAGTACATATCTTCATTCATATCCTATAATAGCTATTTCACAGCTGCTCCTTACGTGTATTCCATGTCCTGACACCTCTGGTTGCTTTGCATCTTCTCCTCTTCTTCCTGCCAAATGCGGACTTCCAGGGAACTCTCACTGTAGCTGCCACTGCGGGAGTGATTGGTGGCCAAAGTGTCTCTGCAATAGAAACATCCCCAAATCTTTTATCCGACTTGATCAAAATATAGGAAACTTTATTTCATTGATTCAACTGTCTGCTTCTCTAATCTGATCATTTCTAGGCGCAACAGCTTTCTTGTCTCTTAGAACAGAATGTCTTTCGTACTTCTGTCTAGTTTTTTTGCTAAACAGACTATGGATTGCATATAATTCACCTTTGGGTGCTCAGTGAATGCCTATTCATTAAGTGTTGGGGCTTCCTCTGCCATCTACATCCTGGATTGGTAACAATGCCTATGAGTGCCATGCTAGCCTGATGGCTTTCACCAACCACCAAAAAATCTCCCAAAATCTCATGAGATCTAGTGAGCTTTAAAAAGACCTCAAAAACTCTTAAGTTTCACTGAACGTGAATGGAATACTGAAAAGCCTGTCATTCAACCCTCTCTATAAATGTGACAGACAGACAGAGTTACAGTAGGTAGGTAGACAGACAGACACAGTAGATAGATAGGTAGATAGGTAGATAGGTAGATAGGTAGATAGGTAGATAGATAGATAGATAGATAGATAGATAGATAGAT
>JANHZU010004180.1:465086-483405 GCA_032468055.1 Acrochordus granulatus | reverse complement strand
GATTGAAGGGAAGAGGAGAAGGGGACGGCAGAGGATGAGATGGATAGATAGCATAGTCAGTGTGATGGGCGTGAGCTGGGGAAGACTCCGGGAGGCAGTGCAAGACAGGGAGGCCTGGCGTAGTGCAGTCCATGGGGTCACGAAGAGTCGGACACGACTGCACGACTGAACAAAAAAGAAATACATATATGTTAAATAGGGTGTCTTTTAATAGAAATACACCTAAAACAAGGTGATGTACTGACTGGTTGATCAAGATGTGACTAGAAGTTTACAGGAATCTAATCCTGTCTTTCCCGAGGAGCAGTGGTTCAAGATTCAACTAATTTGTTATTTGTGACAATTTGATATAGCTACCACAGATAATAATAATTTACTGTAATTCCAGGACCAAAGCTAACAACGGACTCTTCCTTCAAATCAGTGATAAACCAATATCCTGGAGTGCTCCTGATGGCAGGGCTTGCTTCCTTGGGGGCACGGCCCGAAGTGTACCGGACGTACGCAGCTCTGTCATCCAATGCAGAGTCTCAACAGAAACAGCTGGTCTTTGTTGCCTGCAATTGTTGCCTCCCTTGCTTAGTGGTAGGGCTGGCTAGAAAAGAGCAGCAGCCACCCAAGATGTGCCAAAAAGGAGCTTTCTGCTCCTGTAAAATGGCAGTGAACATGATTTCCTTTCCGTTGGAAGGAAGCAGCTGTGCTAGTGGAACGAAAGGGCTACAACCTTCAAAAAGGCTTGGTGGTGCTCCCCAGCCCCAGCAGATAGGTTTCTACGTCTAAGCTGTAATGGGATGGGATATTTTCTTCTTTGAGATAATATCCTCTCAAAGTAGTAGAACTGATTTCTGAATGAAAAGGCATTGGTTTGCATGATGAACTTCTAAAGTGGGATATGTGTGCCATTTTTATGCTGCTTTCTACGCAATAGCATCTCAAAACACAGAGTAGAGAGTAATCTCAAGGGGGGGATCAGAAATGTAGTGACTGCTCCTGAAGTTTATAGGCTGGGAACAGAGCTAACCTAAAGTAGTTTGCTGCTCGAGCGCCCCCTCCACCCAAATGTCATTTTCTCTTCCGTGTACACTCAATGCTTAGATTGGTGTTGACTATGATGGAGCAATGTCCTCCCCTGCACCTGAGGCCAGCAGTTATCTTAGAAAGCACAGGGTGCGCACACAGCTTGCCCTGCCTACCCTACAAGGATCTGTTGCCTACGGCAGCTGGCAGCTTCTGCCCAATGAGAGAGCCAACCCTGCCCAGGGAGAGACAGAGGTAGGATTTTGCACATCCTGTATTATGCCACGTTACCTGGCTCTGTGTGAAATATGGGAATGTTTTCAGCACAACATTCAGCAGATACCTCCGGAGGGCAAATGTGTTCCTTCCTTAGAACTCCTTGAGAAAAGCCCTGCTTTGCATCTATTTGAAAAATACTTTGAACTGAAAAGTACTTGGCACGTTGAGAGGCCTATATAAATGATGAACGGTGGGACTGTTCAGTGTCAGGAGTAGAGAGGGGGGAATTGGGAAGAGTAGGGAAACAACAGGCAGAAGACCGTCGGCTGCTCTTCCTGGAAGCAGGCATTGGACATTGGTTTCCTCACCTTGGTGAAAGGCGGCAAACGTGATGAGAATATCCCGGAGGTAAAGCAGCTTCACTAGCCCTTCGCGTCTGCAAGCAGAGAGGAAAGTCACAGATGCTACAGTGGCAGGTACAGATCATTCATTACCAAATAAGAGAAGACGCGGATTTGCATAGAATTTGTTTGTTTTGTATACATGTGTAAAGAATGCTTAGAATCTAAATAGAACCAAATAGAACTATTTCAAAGTCTGCTCAACTTCAAAGGTGACCCCGTATTTGTTCTTGTGGTTCTTGGCACAGATAAATGGAGTTTTTTATTTGAGGACAATAATGTTCACATTTTGGACAGAGAAGATAGGTGGTTTGAGAGAGGAGTGAAGGAACCCATCTATGCCGAAGTGGAAAATCCTTCTCTCGATAGAGGTGGAGGCCTCAGAAATGACTTGTTGCCCATTTTCCACGCTGCTCTTTCATCAGTCCCCAGGAAGATTAAGACCACTTCACAGGTTCACCAGGGAGATCACACTTAAGGACCCACTGGGGATGAGTCAGGGATTTAGGAGTTGAACCTCTGCATCCCAAAGACTCTCTGTTCACATCTCCTATTGTTCACCTAATGAGCCTAATTAGGTTAAGTGAGAAATGCAGCCACCTGGAAAACATATATGGGATCCCCTAACCAACGTTTTTCTGAGACTGAAGAACTGCTTGGATAAGCAGCAAAATGTGTCAAACCAAAAGCAAAGAAGTCCAGTTGCCATGACTCAACCTCCAGACAATTCTACCTGGACAACTGAGAATCTTCATTGACATAAACTGAGTCTTGAAAAAAACAACAACCCAGTAAAGCACTTTGGGAGTGATTGGAGGAGCGGTTTAAGGTTTGCTGAAGTTTGGTCTAGTGGTTAAGGCATCAAGCTAGAAGCCAGGAGACTATGAGTTCTAGTCCTGCCTTAGATATGAAAGCCAGTTGGGTGACTTTGAGCCAGTCACTCTCTCAGCCCACCTCACCTGACAGGGTTGGCCTGTGGGGAAAATAGGAGGAAGGAGTATTATGTATGTTTGCTGCCTTGAGTTACTTATAAAGTAATAGAAGCAAGATAAAAATCAGCCAAACAAACCAATCAGCAAATGAAAGGAGGGTTATGTTTAAGTCTTTTAAATGGCCTCTATCTAGAAAGTTAGTAACTATTTTAGATGATACTTACTGTACATCACAAAACCAGGAGTGGGAAGGTTAAGCACCTGGTTGTCTAGATACCCTGTGATAAGCAAGTCTGGATCACACTATGACTGCTTTAATTTAAAAAAATGGACAGGAAATATGACTTCAGATCACTTATACTGAGTCTGTCTTGGCTGTAAGAGTTCAGTTTTGAGTAATTTTGTTTTCTCCAAGGTGGAATGCAAAGTGACCTTTAGCCAATAACAGCATGGTAAAAAGATTCTGCATTTCTGAGAGGGATGAATAATCAAATCCGTTTGCTGTAAAATGCAAATATTCTTCAAAATGTTTTTGTATTTCTGATATGCCTATATTTTAATCACACTGGATTTGGTAGCTATTCCAACTTAGCCCTGCACAGATTTTGATCCACCAAGCCAAATGGCACCTGTCAGCTACAAATGATAATCTACCAGCTTATAGAAAAGTTTGTCTTCCTGGGTGGGCAAAGCAGAAGAAGCCAAGTTGGCTATTTTCAACTTGGGCAACCCAGCCTGAAAACCCATTTGAGTTTGCAAAGTGGGCTTGGCAACCAGTTTTTTTGTTTCAGGTTAGTTGTGGCTGGGGGAAATGATGTTCTCACTGGAAAAAGGTCCGGTGTCGGTCAGTCCGGGGTATGTCAGCATCAATGTCTCTTAGTGCCTTTTGGAATTCTTGTTCATTAACATATTGGAAGGATGCACTATTCTAGTGAAAACAGAATTGGCTTAATATTAGTTTAGGCTTAAATGAGCATACACATTGCACACATTAGGTTCATTCCCAGCATCTCCAGTAGGTAACATCCTGACAGGTATCTGAGAGACCAATGTCAGTAACAGTGGACAAAATGAGTCAAACTAATTTCCCATGTTTTTATGTTTTTTATGGAACTGTTTTCATGCACATTCTCTTCCGCTTAACCTTTGTAAGGTTGCAAAAACTTTGCCCTTTGTCTGTCACATACTTTAATTCTTGCTGCCAAACAAACTCCATACTGATTCATACACATCCACTCACACATAAAAGATGCATGAAGCCCACAGGTCTTATCCAATCTTATCCAGTCTTATCCAATCCAATAGGTCTTATCCTATCCAAGGATTCATTCTCAAACACATGACAAAGACATAGCTAGCTGGGAATTTGAAAAGAAACACACTTTGAAAGCAAGACCATGCATTTATTGTGATACCACTATTACTAATGAGTGCTATACAGCTCCTTCATGGATTCCTTATTGTTACACAAACATTTCTCAGTCTGATGGTGTACTGATGAAATGGAAACAACTCTCATCAGTCTCTTGGGGTTGGTCATTCGGGCTGGGATTATGGAGGTCCTAACCAACATAAAGGTTTATTACATGCTGAATTGAGCTCAATGGAATTTAGCCATCAGAACATTTGTCCTCTGTGAACATTTTTAAAAATGACCATGTGGTTCTTCTGGGAGTGTGGTCTGGGCCTGGGACCACAGCCCTTGGAAGAGGCAGGATTTAATTCTTTGTACTAGTATCAGTTTTCTAATCACACAATCCATCCCAATTCATCCTTTCTACAACTGAACTTTTTAAGTCTGTGAGAAGATTTTGAGAATATCTTTTTTTGGGGTGGGGAATGGTATCTCTGATTATTCAGAGTTTTTTGGCTTTGACTGATGAAAGATTCATCAATGCTTAGAAGAATATTTTGGCATGGAAATTTAACTTCATAGTATTGCTAGCTGGTTATGGACATTCAGTGGCAAGTGGAAAATATGCACATTCTAACTTCGAAAGGAAACAACATTCTGAGCCATGACCAAACCAACCAACAAAATTATTAAAACCAATTCATAGCTTGTTTTTTAGTTGCTCCAGCTTGCCTTATTCTCACGAAATATAGTTTCTGTTTTATTTCTCACCTCATTGTAGATATCTGTAGGTGGATTGGCTGATTCCATTTCCCTCTGATCGTCATTGTGTTTCTGGATAGCCAAGGAGAGCTCAACTGCAAAGGGAAGAGTAAGGATTTCCTCATTATCTAGGCAAGAGACAACCTCATTATCTAGGCAAAAGGTGGAGCCCTGTTTCCCTACCCAACCTAGGGGAATATAAATCTATCAGGCAGAAGCCGCACTTACAGTCACACTGAGTCCTCATGGTAGTAGCCCAGGGGAAGCGCTGTTTCCATGAATGTTTCATCCATTGATACTGTGAAGACATCTGCCGATCCAGCTCCCTCCTCTCTTCAGTTGTAGATTTCTCAGGGTATACGCCAAATAGAAATTTCCAGGTGATTTTTCTTTCACTGGGATGTGTGCCTTAGATAGGTAGGTAGGTAGATATTCCCATGTAGCTCCATGGAACATTGGTTGGGAAGTTTAATTATGTCCCTCATTCTATTAAATATTTTGAAAAATATTGGTAGGGGGGAGGGGGAGCCAAGGGGAGCAGAAAGCCTTTTTTGCCCCAAATTTCCCTCTTCCTAATTGCCAGAGGATCTGGTGCGGAAGTCCAATACCGTGAAAGCTCATTTCAAAGGGTTTTCTTGAACTGCTGGAATTACAAAATACTGTATAGATAGTTTGTACTGAGACTTTCTGCAAAATAGATTACTCTGGCACAGACTTAATTCATTCCAAATCTGTGCCCTATCCTCATTACGCTACTCCCAAACTATGCTTAAAATTTCTGTGTAGTTGCTCCCTGTACTTGGGAAATCTGTTTTCCTTAGGAATGAATACATTTGGTTTCCAGCATCCTTGGCTTTATTTCTATCATCTGTGAAGTTAATTCATCATGCTAGTACATTGATTTTAGTTCTTCCCCACTCCACCTCCTGGTCTAGACAAAAGAAATCAAGTCACAGATTACAGATTGATTACCCTCCAACTGTATGATTTTTAGAAAGATTCAAATAGAACCTGGACCCAGTTTTGCAGAAAAAGACTAAACAGTAGTTCTACTCTGTTGAGCTTGATAAGAGGCACAGACCTTCATATCTTCACCACATACAAATGTGCTGCTACTCCCCAGCAAGTGTGACAAGTGATCAGCTTTCTTCCCATGTTTGGGATACCACATTTAGGCAAAGATTGTCCTAATTGTGCTGTACTAAAGCATATATGGAAGGATAGGGGTCTTTATGTGATAGCTGTATCTTGACTGCAGAATTTCAGGTAAAGTTTTCTATTTCTTTATTGGTCTTCGATGGACACTTGGAATTTGCAAGTCAGATATGCTATGACCAAATAGACATTGGAAAAGCTTGCTGCGCATTCCTAAATACTACAGCTTGGATTGTGATTATGAAAGGCAACTAAAATTCTGGATGTCTAACAGTGTCACTGCAGGACCAAACTGATTTTAGACTTTGTGTCAAATTGCTTTCCTGTCTCAGTTCCTGTAGTCTATGAGTGCATTTTAAATTACAAAGCAAAGCTACATATTCAGGGTATCTTAGCAGTCAAGGCATAAGTCATACAAATAAAGGGATACTAAGCATGGCTTCTCACTTCGGAATATGAGACATCTTGCCAGCTCATACTATTTTCCAAACTATTCTTACCATAGCCTGCAACATTTTCAACGAGTTATCCTACAAGATGCTTTATCTGCCCAACTCTGAACTCTAATGCCTAAAGTTGGCTTCCTCCAGGGTGCTTTCTGGATACATAAAGGCTGTAACTCTCCAAATGTCTAGGCCACATTGGCAAGGAGCTTGGGTGCCTCTAATCTCTGTATATCTGGAGAGCAGAAAACTGGGTAAAGGTTCTATATGAGAATTGGGATTGTCTATAGAATGAAACTGGGCTGTTTGATGCAATTACAGCCTGTTGTTTTAGTCTCAAACAAGCTCTTGTTTTGCTATACAGTCCAGAGAAGCTGCTAATCTCCATCCCCACAATGCTGCGCAAAACTGAAAGCTCTTGTTAAAAAGAGGGACTGCCAAAAGGGAGTGCCATAGTTTCCCCCCTCCATAATAATAAGAACAATCCTGACTTCAAGACAGTGATGCAAATTATTCAACATCTATCAGACTGAAAGCTAACTTGATGCCCTCCAGGTGATTTGGACTGAACTTCCCATAACACATGGCCACCATGCTAATCAGGGCTAATAAGGATTTGTGATTTAGTATATCTCAGAGGCATCCAGTTGCTTGAGTTTAATCTGTAAAATCTGTGGTCAACAAGGGAATATTGGATTTGTCTGATCATTCCTCCCCTACGTCCTTCACTAAAAAAAGTTTTAAAAATCCCTGCTTGCATTTATCAGAACCAGCCCTGCTTTTTTGTGTGTACTGGGATCCTCTCACCCCAGAGGAGACAGACGTAAAACCAGATTTCACTATTTGTTTTGAAATATTTAGTTTTTACCTCTTTCATAGACCAGTTTGCGCATACTAAAGACATCTAACCGCCCATCATTGTCAAACAAGCTATAGATAGATTGAGAAGGCAGGGAGGCTCTTTCTCTACAATCTTCCCTTTGCTGATTTGCAGCACGATTCTTCTGATTAGCATTTGCTCTTTCTCTTTGATCCTTTTCTTGGGGTTCAGTGATCAGAGTTTTCATTCTGTGTTGGATTGAAAAGGAAAACATACCAAAATACTTACATTGTAAAATCAAATCATGTCTTGGAAGGGTTGTTTCAGAAATCACTCTTGGGAACACTACAATAGCAGAAACATAGCATCTAAAACCAAACTTCACTCTTGACAACTATATACATATGAACTCCTCATCACTGTTTTTAAATTGATTTTCAAAAACAGCTGTATTTAAAGGCAGATCAGCTCCAAAGAAAGGGTTGTTTCAGTGATGGAGTCCCCCAACTGAGTTTATTTTTCTGCAAGGACTTTCAAAGTCTATCATGTCCCTATTAACAGTATGCATCTTCTCTCCAGTTGTTTAAACTGCTGTTTGGTCTACTGCTTATCAATGACAATCGATATAAAAAATTAATAGCATGTTTACTATTTGATTGATACAGTAATCTGAATGCTTTTTAGTGGAATGCAAGGAGGATTTTTAAAAATAATAGATTTAAAAATTGGTGATAAAATTTGCTACAATTCAGTGGGTAATGAATATCTTTGGCAAAGTGAGTCCTTATTAGATATGGATGCAGCTGTACATTCTTTTCCCTCATGTTCTAGATATTCAGCTTGTTCCTAGTAGTTCTTACCTGAAAAAGTATCTCCAACAAGGAAGCAAGGTTTGCACTAGGCGATTATTGGAAAATTGTTGGAATAACTTCTGGGCCTGGTATTCTGCAAACTGCAGCAGGAGTGTAATGGTTTCTCTGTGGGGCACAAGTATTTGATTAGCTCTGGTTTAGTGATAAGATGGTGCAGACTTCAAATTTCATGAGATCAAGTATTTAATTATAAGAAGTTCGGTGTTCACCCATCAAAATGAAAAAGCAAAATAAAATAAGCTTTTTTGGTCCACAACAAAAATTGTAAATTGTACAGTAATTCCCAACAATATTAAAATCACACTTTATTGGTAGGTGAGTGGGTGGAAATTTCAATTTTATAACTTACTGGGTTGTTTGAAGCCAGCTCCATAGGAGGTGATTCACCAGATCTCTAGTCTGTATAACCTTCATCCCCTGCCTCCTGGTGTTGTAGGCATGGGAGCTATAAATGGATATAGATGATTTTCATGGTCCAGAATTCCTGTCTTAAGTTATCCACCTGCTTGTCTTGACATCTCTATCTACTTACAACATTGTGGAATCTTCAATCTCCATGATGTCATAATGGCCCTTTCTATTATAGTACACCCATCAAAGTACCAATTGTTTAGTTTTATAGTATCTTTATTGATTTTCTCTCTTCATTCTCTCTTAAAGTCCTATTTCACATCTACACATGAAAAAAGGATTAATTTCCAAGCATGATTTGACTGTTTAGGATTAAAGATTGAGAGAACTAATGAAGGATAATGAGTAGTTCAGAATGTGGGACAAACTGCTATTTCATAATGTCATGAGTGGATTTTGGGAGGAAAGGGCATGGAAGAAAATTGCTAACGAAATTAGAGTGAAAGTAGGAAGATTGAAGGAAGGAAAACTATGACTCCTTTATGCAAAAAAAAAAACTAGAGGATAGATTGATCTCTTCAAATAATGAATCCATGAATAATGTACAAATCAGAAAAGAGGGCATGGCAGNNNNCTGAAAATAAGTAGGTTACAGAGTGCCATAGAAGCGTGTAGAGTTGTGCTAATGGGAGATACAAAAATGGATGCTAGGTGGCATGATGAAGTGAAAGAAGCCGTAGATGATAAAAACACATATAAGAGAATGATTTGTAAAACAAGATATTGGATATGAAATAAAAAAGGTAGTGCAAAGAATATAGTCAAGAGAAAAAGGAATGGTTAAAATTAAAAGGGGCAGAGAAGATGCGGAATGCTTTTGAAACTCATAAGCAACTGTTGGGAAGCTAGTGAAAGGGGAAACAAGAACCCTCTATCAGAGTGACTGGCATTAAAAATAAAAAGTAATGAAATGATTTGGAATAAAATTGAATAATAATATTTAAGTATTATAACATTAAATCATACACAAACGATTCTGACTGCTGAGATAGATGGTATTAGTGGAGAAATATAGATATCAATCTTCTTACTTAAGCTGTGATGAGTTCATCTGTGCCTGATGATTAGAAGGAAGCCAATATTGTTCCACTTCAAAAAAAAGGAACAGTAGCGAGAGTGAATGCCAAAACTACGAGGAGATTAGTGTATTAAGAGTGCCTAGAAAAACATTTGATAGAACTCTGATTAAAAAGATACAAATTATAACAACGAACAAAATTTGGGAAGTGCAATTTAAGTTTACTGCAAGCCAGACAGAATGTGCAGACCAGATTTTACTCTTCAGGAGGTAGCAAAGAAATGTTTGAATCTGAGAAAACAAGCAATGAATATCTTGGATTGTTGAATGTTTTGCACAAGTATAGAACTGAAAGTTCTGAATGCAGTAAAGGCGATATGTAACAAAAACAAAACATATGTGACCATCAGTGGAACACTTAGCAAAAGATTCAGCCCTGAGCAGGGAGTAATTAAAAATGTATGGTCTGTCTTTGGTTGTTTCATGTATTATCAATAAATGTATAAAAATGTGATGATGTGAGAAGTGTGTTGGCTAGAGACATTCATGCACATGTAATTTTACATGCAGATGATGTCAATTGCAGCAAATGTTAGACTGTATAATGCAATAAGAAGAATAGATCTGAAAATTAATGCATCAAAGCAAGATAGTATGATTGACAGGGAAATAGAATGAAAGGCTTCAAATTATACATAAATGATGGAAACTACGGTCAGTCAATGAATTTATGTATCTTGGTGGGATATTTACTAAGGATGGGAAAATTGAGGAAAATGTTTACCATATGCAAGTGCTGGTGGAAGGAAATGAGTAATATGTGACAAGTTTCAAAGAATTAAAAGAAGTGTTTGTTTTATGCATGTGAGACATGGGTAAATTAGGAGAAATATAAAATGAAAATGCAGTTGGAATGGGTTGCTTAAGAAAGTTTATGGTGAAACACAAAGAGATAACATCAAGAATGAATCAGAGCTAAATTAATGGATTTCTCTGCATCTCCAGGTGGTAGGTGATGGGAAAGTTTTCTTTCTGCCTGAGAATCCAGAAAGGTGTTGCCAGAGTAGTAGACAAGACATGGACTAATCTAACCAGATAGTTTACCAGTGCTTCTATGTGGTTTATGATGGGAGTAGGGAGGAGAAATCTCTTGTTCTCTTTTCTTGAGGATGCAAGGAAGACTCTTTTTATCGCTTTTCTTACTTTCTGAATTAATTTTTTCCACTTTGTTTTTTGTGTTCATGGTCACTTGCTTGATATTTAGAGAGATAATGTCTTAGTTAATTTGGCCTTCAATCTTCAGTGTTGTGATCATTAGTACTCACATTGCCTGGGGCAAAGAAATAACATTTAAGTGAAACATTTTCCAGATAGTTCATTGCTTCTTCTTTAAAATTAAATTAAAGAAAGGTAAGATCTTTGCAAGATGTGTGAAAGAACAATTAAAATAAAAGAAGCATCTATGCATACAAAGGCCTGCATGAATATGGAAGGACTATGGGTTAAGCATAAATTCTGAATAAACTCTGTAGCTTTAAGATCTACATGGGGAAATTATTTTATGCTTGTATATCCATGCATATATGCAGAAGAGATGAACACAATGTAAAGGCTGTGGCTCAATGGAAGAGGACATGCTTTGCATACAAAGCGCTTCTGTGTTGAAACTCTCTCTACAAAGACAAAGCTAACTCCTTCTGAAAGTTTGCATATCATTCAATGTCTTCCCCAATTTGAAGCCTTCTAAAAGCATTGGACGTCAAGTCCCCTCTTCCCAATGGGTCTAATCAAGGTAGCTGAAGGATGTAAAAGTTGAGTCTCAGCATTTCTCGGGGTGTCAGGCTGGAGAAAGCTGAAGTTTTTGATAGTATGTGCTTGCCACTGAATTCATTACATTATATTCCAAGGACCTGTAAACCATAAGCTTCATGAGACAGTTAAAGTATGTAAACTCATGATGGAAAAAATCAACAATTTTCCTCAGCTGGTGGCATTGTAGTTGTTCCTCTCTGTTCTGCATTGGTCAGGCGACACTTAGAATACTGAATCCAATTCCGGATACTGAATTTTAGGAAGAACATTGACAAACTGAAGCTTGCCCAGAAAAGATCAATCAAGGTGATAAGAGGCCTGGAAGAAAAATAATTATGAGGAATGATGGGAGATATTGGGTATGTTTAGTCTGGAGACATCTGTGAAAAAAGATGATATTTCTCTTCCAATATCTAAAGGTCTGCCATGACCTGGGAACTGAAGTCAACACATCGTAAAATTGCCAAGGTTGTATGTATGCATGTATTTAACCTCTCCATTCTATTATTGTATGATCTGTTAGCACCTTCACACATTCTGCTGTTCCCTGTATCATTTCTTTCTGTGGAATTGCTCAACTACTTCTGATAAATTATAGATAGTTCCAGCTTTTCTATATCATCAGAAAGAGTTGGTACTTAAACCAGTAACTTCCTGATTTAAGTTTGGGATGCAAACTATTCCAGGCTGCAGTTGCATTTGTGTATATGTCTGAGTGTATTGATTCAAACAGGTTTATGCTTCAATTGTGGAACCAGGTTTTTTTCTGTGGAACTCCTAATATTCAGGGCAATGGATACTGCATATGGTAACTGGGATCCATGCCATTTTGTAAAAAAAATACATGTATGAAATAAGGTGAAATCACCAAATTTTGAAAAAAGTTATTGTTTCTGCTCAAAATCTCATAATATATGATATTTTTGCAAGATATTAAATGGGAACTAATTTTGGCCATCTCTATATATTTTTAATTTATTTAATTTTGGGTCCCCCATACATGTCATCTGTGTTACATGCTCCCTCCTGGCCATGTTGCCACAGATACCATGTTACTGACCCATAGTTTGTGTGTTGGTTCTCAGAAGCTTTAGATGATGATGCAGTTTGTGGATTTAGAGGATTGATTATTGGCACTTTCTGGGAATGGGAATCCTTGTCCTAGAGACATTCTTGATTAGATGGGTATCTTCAACCTCTGGATTAGAGGAGATACAATATGATTTTCTGATTATATCTATACAAAGGTCCCTCAGACTGAAGTACAGTTTTTCCATAATCAGTATTCTGTTATCCTGCAATGTCTTAGAAAAGATACAATGAAAACTCAAAAAGCACTGGACATTACACAGTGAGTTGACAATGTTATTGTCTGGATACTCCATCACAGATGGAGATAAATGGCTATTTATGGAAGCATCCTCGAGGGTGGTAGCTGTTTGGAGAAACATCCTTGGGTATGTTTATATTGGAGTAGTGAATAAATTTTAGCTCATTTCACTTCCTGAGATTTAAAGGATATATTAAGCTGGTTGCTTTCTCAAAAATATTGGGTGTGCTTGAAACACATAATGAGTTAAAAGCATGCTTATTGGTGAATAGTACAATTAGGAAATAGCTACCTACAGTTTGTCTTAAGCTTCCATACACTATTGTCTGTAATGTCCTTCCAGATGCAATTCATCAGAAAGTAGTTCCATAAATCAGGAGTGGAAAAAATCTTAGGAGAAGGGACATACTTCTTCTTTTAATAGGAGGGATTGTAGTAATGAAGAGATGATGTCTCCAGAGAGGGTAAATTTGGGGGAGAGGAGCTCTAATGTTCCTCTTTCCTGCACAGCCGGGACCTCCTGATTCAAGAATTCTGTGGAAAGAGAACATTAACAACTTGATTTGAATATGCAGTTCCTAGAAGATGACCAGCACAAGATAGATGAACTCAGTTACAGTGGTGATGAATGTTTCTTGGAAGTCCCGAAAGAGCAAGTTAGAGATAGTTTGTTATGGAGAAACTCTGTGTGGTCACTAGGAGTCAAAACAATTTGATGACACATAATCAACAATCAAAACCTTCCAACATGGCTGTGTTTCACATCAGCTTCCCCAGAATATCCATTGGGAACTGTTCCATTGTTCAGTGATTTCAGCTTTCCTTTAACATCTCTTTGCAGGGAGCAAAAGCAGCAATGAAAGTTCAGGTTAGCCTAAGGACCTGTCTGGAACTGGCAGAAAAATATTTTGACATAAAGTATGCCACCCTCATTGTCATTCCCTCTTCTGCAGCAGTAACATGGCCAATGAAGAGTGCTTCTTTATGAACTTACTGCAAGACAAGCTAAATGTAAACCGATTGGCGGCCTTAATGGGCTTAATTTCTGAGCTTAATTTCTCTTTCCACCAAGTCTTGTCTGCCAGCAGGAAAAATAACATTAATGTAGAATGGGGAGAGCGTAGACAGATGCATAGAATGGTGGATTCAATCACCTGTCAAGATGCCCAAATAATAAATGGTAGGCATTGAGGGGAGAGCATGGAGTGATGTGGAGGAAACCCACCTGCTTCATCCTACACTCTCTTTCTCTACTTGTTGTCTGTCAGTTGGGCTATTTCCAACCTGTGTTTAGACCTAGTAACACATGGAAGAAGGGCATGAAACAAAGAAGAAGGAAATACTGTATCAGTAATGAATGAGCTCTATCAACTCGTGGTGACCGGAATGGCCAGGCTGGTGGCAAATGTCCCAGGTCTGATGTCAGCATCTGGAAATAGTTGGCAGATGGTCATGGAGAACATTCATTCACTGGAAGGAGAAAGAATGCAGAGCAAATTGCATTAGAAGAGAGAAAATCTCCCCATCTCCCCAAGCTTCATACTCTCTTCTACTTTGCTCCTGAAGGGTTATGAGAGGAGCTGCTACTCACCCTGCCTAAGATTATGTCAACCCCATCAAATAGCTCAGACCAGGAATCAACTCCAGAGGAAGGCTACTTTGATTGAGTCCTGCAGTATTAACAGCATCTTGCAAATCTGACTGTGCTGTGCCTCCTCCCCCTTCTTATATTTAAGTGAATTAGGGAGGTGTCAATCTAATTTGTTTTCACATACTTTCTGCCTGTTTTGGACTTAAGATTTATTTTCCTCCTTATTACTTTGATAAGGAATCCTGACTATTTCTATGATTGACCGATCATTTATCTACCAGCAGACAAAGGCCGAACCACAGTTATCATGGACAGAGCACAATACATGCAAAAAACCAAATAATTACTGGAAGACAAAGAAACTTACATCACACTGTGCACCAATCCTATACAGAAATAGAAACTAGACAACCGAATCGAGAGAACCCACAGCGATCTTACCAAGAAAGGTAAAATCAGAAAAAAAAAAAGAGCAATGCTGGATGAAAAGCAGTGGACCAATCCTCCCACGCTTCTACAGATGCCGCAAAACACACAAGCCAGACATACCACTAGATATTGGAGCTGGAATGAATGCCTTGAATTCCCACCTACTTCTAAGGCCACTGCCTGGAAGGTTCAGGCGCACAAAGGAATCCCTAACAGGTTAATTTAAATGTACACACACATATATATGCACACCTGCCTGACAGGTTCGTGGAGGAGTGTGCAGAGCCCAGGACAATGCTAATTTAGTGATGTTAGCTGCCGAGAGTCTTTGGATTTCGGCGGCATATAAACTTAATAAATAAATAAATAATTGTGCTAATTAGTATGGATTAGATGCAGCAGATAAAGGAAAGAGGTGACAGGGGAATATGTCAGCAGACCCAGTCGGCAGGATTTATATGCGGCAGATAATTCGCAACACCTTTTTCTGTGCAGCCTCAGGTAAAGGAGAACAACGTGAAGGTTCATTTCGGGGGGGGACAGAAGTGCGGGGAGAAGAGCATTGGCAGCACAGCTAGAAATACAAAGGATTTTTTTCAATTACGGCTTTTTAAACTGGGAAACTCTAATTGGGCTCCTTGATGAAATGGCAATGAAAGACTGGTTGCCTGAAACTCTATTTGAAACTGATCAGGAACACCGGGTGAGTTCTAGGCTGCGCAGGCTGGGCAATGGTGAGTTTGGCCTAGCAGGCTGGCTATTGTGGTTTTAAACATGGTTTTTCTGTCCATTGTCTGCGAAACGTAACACTAAAATCTAGCTGCGATTTAACAGTACAGTGTTTTTTAAACTTGGCAGCTTTAAAATCTTTGGACTTCAACTCCCAGAATTCCCAAGTCAGCATGTCAGCTGGGGGAATTCTGGGAATTGAAGTCCAAGCATCATAACATCCTCAACTTTGAAAAACTCTGGGGTAGCAGTACCTCTTTCCACATACGCATGCTATATGAGCGCGCGCACGCACGCTCACACACACACAGAGATGCATAGACAAACGCACACATACAAACACATCCTGAAAAGTAGCAGCAAAGATGGAGGAAATACTGCTTTTACATTTTAGAGTTCAAACAAGCAAGATATTTTGGTGCTTTCACTAAATTTTGTTCTATGGTAAAGGTGAGCTAAAACCTGAAATTTCATCAGATGGAAGAATTATTTATGCAATAGGGACCCCAAAACTTTTGCTGTTGCAAAGTTTGTTTTTGCAGCTTGTAAAACTCATATATTGCTGACAGCAAAATAGTGCAAGTATGACTGTAGATTTTTTTTAATCTTGTAAGCTTTATTTTACTTTGTATGTTCTATCGTGTAGCTCTGATTTGTAGATTTTTTTTAATATGTTTTATTTAGTTTGGGTCATTGACCTGTAATAAAGAACGTTATTTGATTTGAAATCTGAAATTTCCTCACTGATTTCTATGGACAGATCTTACCTATACTTCGACTCATTTTTTAAAATGATAGTTCTCCCAAACCTTTTATAATGCACAACATTTCTGTGAGGGATCCAGGCCACGAGGTTTTCAACTGAAGTGAAAAAGGGAAATTTAAAAACTGCTGTTCCAAAAGAAAAAAAAAGGAGGGTAAATTTGTATTCATGCTTTGTGTGGGTGAAAACTACTGCATTTTAATTTAAAAATGCAACAACATTTTGAAAGAAATGTATTATCTGCATATATCTGTCAATCCTTCAAAAGAGATTGGTGGAGAATTTCTGAAAAGGACAAAATCTCAAGGATTTGTGTAGGTTATCTAGCTCTGAAGAAAGAGACTGTACTTTTAATTGTGACAATTGTGTTTGAATTACAGGTGACATGGAGTTTTCTTTACCTTGAGAAGTGTCAACCCAATTAGGTAGACTAGACCAAGAAACAAACTCTAGCTGACCTAAAGCTACCTTTACTACCTCTACCTTTATACTGTAGTAACAGAACCTTGCAAGTCTTAATGTGCTTCCTTCCCTCCCTTTTTTATCTTCAAGAGAATTGGAGGCTCAAATTTCAAGTAGCATTCAGTTTATGACTGGTGGCTTAGCAACCATTTGAAGTTATGATGGATTCCAAAAAGGTACTAATGACCCAAATTCTAAATTCTGAGGGCCCGGCTGTCTGGTTCACATTTACGACCATTTACAATGTCCCACAATCACATGACTGTAATTTATGATTTTTTTTGCTGGTGTTTACTTCTGGCAAGAAACACCTATTGTGGATAATGGATTCACTTAATGACTGTGGTGTTTGCTTTACATCCCCTGAAAAATATGTTGTGAAATCAGGTCAATCACATGATGACCTGCTTAACAATCTGCATGACCTACAACCATAATTCCAAGACTCAATTACAGTTATAAGTCGAGGATTACCTCTATTTGATCATTGCCTTGGTAGCGGATCTTTATTTTGTCCTTCAAGGCCATTCTCTTTATTCACTACAAGAACACCCCTTTTACTGCTGATTTTAGAAATGTGGGGTAGGGAGAAGAAAATCAGAGTTGTGGCTTGTTGGATTTCATTAGAAGATCCTCATCCTTTTCTATCATAATTTAAGTTCTTGTTTGGAAATAGCTATAGTAGCTCATAGTTGGCCTTGATTTCTTAGTTGACCGAGTTGATTTCAGAAGCTGGGCACATCATCCTGGTCTTGGCTAGTTTTGGATTACAGACCACTAGGAAATTTCAAGTCTTTGGCTTGACCGAGAAGTTGCAAGAAAGGCACCAGTGGGAAAACGCTTGATACTACAAAGGAACCTGCATGGATGTAGTCACCAGATAGCAGAGCTCCATTCAATAGTGTCTTTGTCTTCAAGCTGGGTTGAATTTAAGGCTCGTAATATGCTGAAAATATTGGGGAAACCCTGCTAGTCACTCAGAGTGCAAGGCCACATAGTGACCATTCATCTGGAAGTTTTTCTGTCATCTTTATAAGAAAAGAGGCACGTTGTGATTTTCCATAACAGCTGCGTGCAATGAAGTCCACTTTTCCCACTGACTGCATCTCCATACAGGTAAAACAAGAGTTGATTATTTTTCAGAATGTTAAGTATTACAGTTTCTCTGTCAAATCCCAAAATGGCATGTGATTTACAGTGAGAAATTTGGAATGATACTGAATTTATCTGGAAATTGTCAAATAATCTCTGTAAACCATGTATTCCTAGATTTATACTCAAAGGGTTCCTGTCCTCAAGACAGGGAACTTCAGAGAGCAGTGATGGTCTCTTGTGCCCACTCTGGCACAAAGGCATTTTTTCACTAGAGTCCCTGAAGATGATCATAGGTCCAAGGATGTTGTGATAAAGTCACATTCTACCTGCCTACTGATCCATCATTTGGAACATGAGTGGGCATCTTATCTGTGAGAAGTGCAGAGCTCTGCATCTGTTTCCGTCCATTAGCGTATCTTGTTTGAATTCTCACTATGGCTTTGGATTTTATTTATGCATATATTTTTATCCTGCCTTTATTATTTTTGTAAATAACTCAAGGCGGCAAACATACCTAATATTCCTTCCTCCTCCTATTTTCCTCACAACAACAAGCCTGTAAGGTGGGTCAGGCCAAGAGAGAGAAACTGGCTCAAAGTCACCCAACTGTCTTTCATGCTGAAGGCAGGACTAGAACTCACAGTCTCCTGGTTTCTAGCCTGGTGCCTTCACCACTACACCAAACTGGCTCAGTGTATGGATGT
>JANHZU010004180.1:442873-457548 GCA_032468055.1 Acrochordus granulatus | reverse complement strand
CCACAGTTGGGACTGGCAACTTGGTCATTATTTATTTATTTATATTAAATTCAAATGCAGCCCATCTCACTGTCGAGCAACATTTCATGAAGTAAATTCGTCACGAAGTAAATCCGTGGCTGTGCTGACAATCCTACTCCAGCTTGCCTCTCCTTTACAGAGTAGTTGGTCATTTTCTAAACAGGTTGCTTTTTCTTTTTAAGCTAATTTATGCATATCCTTACAGATTTTGCCAAAAAGCAGCTTTCTCTAAACGAAGCCAGACCATTCGGTGAAAAAAAAGATCTTGGATCCGACGAGATTTTTTGTTTGGGCGTAAGAATTCTCCGTGAGAGTCCAAGCCAAGGCCGTGCAGCCATGCTATCCGGACACGAGAGGGCGCGAAAGTGCTTTATCTGGGATCCCTGGGATTTTTACTATGGCAGACTCCAAAATGGCTAATAAATAAGCCAAGAATGGGACTTTGCGTATAATGTGCTCATTAATAGGGATAATTGGCATAGTTTAGAGCTGTCTGTCTGCTCCCTCCCTCCTCCTCTCCCTTTCTTTCTCCCTCTCTTCCTATATATGGCCTAGGCTGGAGCCCTCCCTATGATGTCATCTAGGATTTTTTTTCTAATGTTATTTATAACAATTGAGTTTAATAATTGCTCCAAATACAGGTATTCAACAGGGCCATAAAGGAGAGAAGGAGTGTTGCCTGTTGCGAACCCTACTGAAAGCAGAAAGGAAAAAAGCAAAGTGTTTGCATTTCTTGAGTGAATGAAAAATTCACAGGGCGTTCTTCGTAGCCTGAAGTGTTAATCGTGGTTTGTGGGGTACAGATGTTGCCTATGAGGATGGACCTCCAAGTTCTATGAAGGAGTGTGCTGATTTCTATACATCAGGCACAAGAAAGGTCATGCCAAATAGGTCATTTGGCAAGCCTTGCTTTCATTATAGTTGTAATAATAGTTTTCATGTTTTTTAAAGAACAGAAACAAAAGCATAGTCGTACTTTCTCGCTATGTATATCAGGTGGAATTATATTGCTAAAACTGCCTTGCATTCAAGTGAATCGATCTTGTAATAAATCAATAAAAGAGCATTGTAATCTATTCCTAGTTGTAAAGACAGTGTGTGAAAAGAATCTAAATTAAGAAGCATAGAAAAGAGAAATCACCAGAAAACAAAAATATGTGGTTTGAAACAAGGTTATCAGAGAGTCAATTTTTGACATATGCGGTACGTCCCTAGACATTTCATCCTTCAGAGAAAAGGCCTTATTCTGTACAGTAGACATACTTACATATGAAGACTCTTGAAGACATTTTAAAATAGTTTTGAATTTCCAGGATCCTATAATGGCTGTGTCTGAGAGCTGAGCCTGTTTTTTTTAACAAGCATTCTGACTCTATGAAAGCTATAGTAGTTCAGTTTCTCTTTGTAAAGACTGGATTTTTGTCTCATTTTACTTTCTACCTCCTGGACTTCAGGGGAAAGGTAGCCTAGCTATTTAAAAACTCCTTCTCAAAGGAAGGAGGAGTTTTGGAATATGACTAGACTAATGCAACAACTTGAAGTAAACATAGGGACAAGGAAGTATGAGCAAGCAATGCAATTGTCCTTTTGTGCAGAGCAGGCATGTCCAACCTTGGCAAGTTTAAGATGTGTGGACTTCAATTCCCAGAATTCCTCAGCCAGTATAGAGAGATTGTGGGGAAATGATATGGAAAAGGTACTACTGGACAAGGCTAATATTGATTGGATTATGGATTTAAAAATGGGAGGCTATAAGAATTATCTGGAAAATGATGATATATTAAATATACAAATGAAACCAGCTGATGCCTTAATAATTAAAAGGGACATACTAATAACAAACTAGAAGAGTGACTTGGATAAGTTTCCTATACTGTACTGGATTTACAAAAGAGAAACTGTTAGTTTTGAAGGATATTGCAAGCAGGGACAAAGAAAAAAAGAAAAATCAAGTTTCACAACATTATTGGAAGGGTTAAAAGACCAAGACTGTTAAAAGTAACAGCAAGTAATACAAAGTTAGTTTACATGATCAAAGTTAAAATAAAATCTTTGGTAACCCTTAATGGACTTTTGCTAACCAGCAACAACAAGGTATAAGGATTTGTTTATAGATAAGGGATGAAATATGGGAAGTAAAGATCATTTGCTGTATTTTAGGAGAAGGTGATAAACTACTAAAATGGTTTATACTTGTGATAAAGAGGGAAGTTACTTCTTTTTCTTTACTATATTCTTATTCTCTCTTCTTCTATTCTTTTCTTAACTTTTTTTCTTTTTCCTTTTTGTTAATATTAGCTTTTATCTATCTAACTGTAATGTTTGATAAAATTATTGCAAAAAAAAAGTTTGTCCGCACAGAGTTAAGATGGTTTGTCCTTGTATAAAGTAGCTTCAGGCATTTGAAATTCATCTTGCGACTTCTCATGATTGAATCCTCTTCAGATCAGCTATCAAGGAGAATGAATGGGCAAATGGACTGAATGCTCAGTGTGGAAGTCAAGTGAGGAAGAAGCATCTCACCTCCTGTAAAGAATGTGCATCCTAACACAAGCTGTGCAAACACAGACATACCTGGTGTTCTAACAAAATAAAATTCTTCCTTTTAAATTAGAATGAATACCCAGAAGTTAGGGGATGCAATCAAGGGTTAAATCCAGTGTCCAGTGTAGTAGGAGCGAATGTTTAGTTTCAAAGGGATCTTGCCTTCATAATCCCCGTAGCAATCTACTCACTGACTCAGATCTGCTGTTTCCCAAATTAGGTGGATGTTTAGAGATAGGAGAGAAGAATCTGATCTGATAGCAGCGTTCCTTCTATTAGTGGAGGAACCCTGCTGGGTCCAATTCTTAACCCCTTTATAATGTCTTCCATCTCTCTGGCAGGGCATTTATCACTACACGTGTGAAGTCACCTATGAATATGTGAACTTTTTAAACTGAAATCAAAACCAGTGTGAAATGAACTGCGGAGTTGTTATGAAATATCTGCCTGTGGCATTTAATTTCTCATGGCACACTCGCAAGTGCAAGTCATTGCTTGTTGCTGCTGGCGATGAATGTGTGAATGAGTAACATTAGCTCGGGTTCTAGGGAGTGCAAAAGCCTACTGTTTCTCCACACAAAGCAGCTCAGAGAAATGGAGCTGGAGAGGACTTGAATTTAGGTTGCCTTATCTGTGTTTTTAACAATAAAACCTTCAGAGGAGGAGCTTTGAACTAGAAGACTTTTCCATTTGCAAAAAAGGGCACTCGTATTGTTCCAAAGGATTCTGAAAATGTCAGGAGCAACTCTTTTGGGAGAGGACATTTGGGAGAGGGACAAAGTTTTTATGTGGCAATTATTGGCAATGTGGGATGCCGCTCCTTTTACAAATAAAAGGCAAAGCCATTCTTGGATATAGCCCATTGTGTTTAACATTTACAAAGCATTTATAGGATCGAACAATCAATTTTTAAATTCTCTGAGCATTGGGTCTAGAATAAAAAGTTCCTTGCTGGATTAGAACAAGGTTGGATTTTGTCTAGAATTTTTGGTAGGAATCTCAGCAAAATACCCCTGAATGGCCCATCAGAAACTTGCCAGGGTATTTCTATGGCAGTGATCTAGATATCCATCTTTATTGAAATAAAGGTTGGTTTGGGTGTATCTATATGTGGATGTGGACCAGGCCACTTGTCTTTAGGAGAATGGGAGATGGGTGGGCTTGTCCTCTTGCTAACCCTCCAGAGAAGGATAATAGAATATGTTTATCTTAGAGAGGGAATCAACTTGTCTTCTTTGGTGATCTTGCAACATTCCAATGTCATTTTCTCCTCTCCCATTCACTGCCAGTTCTTCCTTCTGTCCAGCCCAATCCATATATTTCGTCTCTCTCCCCCAGCCACCCCCCAAAAAGGCAGTTTTGCACATTCCCTCCAATCATAAATCAAGGTAAAGCAAGATTAGGGAGGCCAGTACAGGATGCTATACAAGTTGAGAGCTCAACCTTTGCCTCTGTTCCATAGACGCTGGATTGCTCCATCCCTTCTGGCCTCAGCCTTTTTTTTGTTCATCCTCTCCCCTTCTGTCTCATCTCTCCTGGCTATCCCAGATGTGATCCTCTTCTCTGATTTTAAATATTCATTTTAATATCTGTGTCATTCTTCTCTTGAGGTCCTAAAACTAGCTGTTAATAACATACAAAGTAAAATGGAGGAGTGGGAGAACCAAACACAATTTCTATGAAAATAAATTAGAAGGCAGGTAGGAAATTTACTCCTTTACAGGGAGCATAGTTTAATAGCCTAGCTCAAGGAATGTGCTCAAAAGGCTTTAGGTCCAGTCCTTGACATCTCCAGTTGAAAAAAAAGATCAGATGGTTAAATAATGGGAATCTCAGAACCAGAAGACATCACCAGTCAGAATGCATCATATTTGGATTCTCTCTGGACATCTATACTACTTCCTTTGAACTTAAAACAACGTATACCTATTTGATTGATAAAATTATTGTCAGATAATTTCACTCCTTGACTATGGGCTGAGAATCCAGGCTGCTGGAGTCTGAATGGCATAATATATAGTGTGACCCATCCATACTTGGGACGATGTATCATTCAGTAGAGATAACAAGTTGCATTGGGCAAAGGTGATATATTTACTTTATTTATTAGATTTTTATCCTGCTTTTATTATTGTATAAGTAACTCAAGGTGGTGAACATACCTAATATTCCTTCTTCCTCCTTCTATTTTCCCTACTACAACAATCTTGTGAGGTGGGTTGGGCTGAGAGAGATTGACTGCCAGTCACCCAGTGGCTTTCATGCCTAAAGCAGGTCTAGAACTCACACTCTCCTGATTTCTAGCTGGTTGCCTTAACCACTAAATCAAGCTAACTTTATAACTATCCATCCATCCAACCTCATCCTCATATACGCATATACGCATACACACACACAGAGAGTTTATACATATATACACACAAATATAGTAGCAAAAGCTGCAGATGAAAGAAGAAAGTATATATGTTGACCCAACTACACTTGCACCACAGAAACAGGATTAGTGGGAGGGGGAGCTGCAACCCAGAAACAAATACCCATGTTTTTGTATCTTTCCCAACCAGCTCCTTTTCTAAGCCTCTTTTCCCAATTTGGTTTGGGACAGGAAGGATGACTGGAATAATAGATAATACCCAGAGAGTAGCTGTGATACATCTCATGTGTGACAGAAGCTTTAATCCTTTCATATGCTTGAGCCATAAGGAAGAGACTTTCTGTGTGTGACCAGCAATGCTCCATTCTTTAAAATTACTCTGTGAAAAATGTGACCCCCAAAAGCTTGCAGCCTCCGTTTCCACTTTCCTTCTAAACAGCATGGCTCTGGTGTCCACCTTGATCTTGGTGCTCAGGCAAGAGCTTTCTTCTGCCAGGCATGGATCAGTGATGCCCATGAGACTGCAGTGACCCTTTTGCCATGGTTCTTCCTGTTTCTTTTGCTTTTCTGATGGCCAGCCTGCCTGTTTGCTGAGCATTTGGAATCCAAGGAGGTCAGAGGTCAGCTGGTGAAGGCCATCTGTGTGGGATCAGGGACTGTGTTTACACAGGAAGCTTTGCCAGGAAGGTGTCTGGCCCAACAGAGATGGGCAACAGCAGACTCCACCAGATCAGCCATCCTTTTGAGGTGGGAATGGGCTGCCACGTCAATCAGTCTGCCTATCTCTCTGTCTGTCTGCATTTGGTCAGATCATAAATTGCAGCTGAGACAGTGGGAGGGTTAGCAGCCTCACAGAGACTGATTTTATGGTCAGTCTTGCTGTGCTCAATAGCTCAATGGGATGCTACTTTCCCCACCAAAACAGCTTTGCAGCCATCTTTGATCTCTTGTCAAGACTGGCTGGGCAGTTTCCTCATCAGCATTATGTCCCTTAAACCTTCTATTCTCTCCAACGCTACATGTTTACTGTGATCAAGAAAGGATGGTGCATCCCATCCATGCTTTCAGGCAAAGCAATTCTATGAGTAATCCTAGTTAGAAGAACAAATTTTATGGAAATGTGACTGCCAGATAAGCTGCCTTGGGGTATTCTCCTGGCCACATCAAATGAAAATTGCAAGCAGATAGTTGATGAGAAAACACAGATTGCTGGTTTCTTCCTCCTGTTCATCTGAATCAATAAATTTCTAAATTTCTCATCTGAGCCTTCTAAACGTGGCTAAACCTGAAAGCATTTACAACAGTTCTAACTGAAAGCAAACTCAAGCTATTCATTCATTTGCCCATCAAATCCCAGCACTCTGGGCAGTTCACAACAACTAAAAAAAATACAATTAATAAGTTTGGTCCACTAGAGAAGGAAATGGCAACCTACTCTAGTATCCTTGCCAAGAAAACCCCATGGACAGTATCAAAAGGCTGAAACGTATGCTGGAAGATGAGCCCCTCAGGTCATAAGGTGTCCAATATGCTACTGAGGAAGAGTGGAGGACAATTACAAGTAGCTCCAGAAAGAGTGAGGTGGCTGGGCCAAAGCTGAAAGGTTGCTCAGCTGTGGATGTGTCTGGAGATGAAAGGAAAGTCCAGTGATGAACAATATTGCATAGGAACCTGGAATGTAAGATCTATGAATCAAGGTAAGCTGGATGTGGTCAGTCATGAGATGGCAAGATTGAACATTGACGTCTTGGGAACCAATAAACTAAAATGGATGGGAATGGGCAAATTTAATTCAGATAACCACTGTATCTGCTATTGAAGGCAAAAATTGCTTAGAAGAAATGGAGTAGCCACCATAGTCAATAAAACAGTGAGAAAAGCACTACTGTGTCAAGTCTCAAAAATGATAGAATGATCTCGGTTCAAATCCAAGGCAAACAATAATTCAAGTCTATGCCCAACTACTGATGCTGAAGAGACTGAAGTTGACCAGTTCTATGAAGGCCTACAACACCTTCTAGAACCACACACCAAAAAAAGATGTCCTTTTCATCATAGGGGATTGGAATGCTAACATAGGAAGTCAAAAGAATAACAGGCAAGTTTGGCTTTGGAATACAAAGCAAGGCAAAGGCTAATAGAGATTTGTCAAGGGAACATGATGGTCATAACAAACATTCTTTTCCAATAACCCAAGACTGACTCTACACATGGACATCACCAGGTGGTCAACACTGAAATCAGATAGATCCTATTTGCAGCCAGAGAGGAAGTCAGGTGGGCCTTAGGAAGCATTACTAACTATTCGACTACTGAAGGTGAAGGTACTTCAGCTGAACTACTTAAAATCCTAATAGGTGATGCTGTTAACATGCTATTCTCAATATGCGAGAACATTGGAAAACTCAGCAGTGGCCACAGGATTGGAAAAGGTCAGTTTACTTTCCAATCCCAAAGAAGGCAGTGCCAAAGAATGTTCAAACTACCATTTCACACGCTAGCAAGGTTATGCTCAAAATACTACAAGCTAGGTTTCAGCAGCATGTGAACTGAGAAATATCAGAAGTACAAGCTGGGTTTCAAAGAGGCAAAGGAACTAGAGATCAAATTACCAACATTTACCAGATCACGGAGAAAACAAGGGAGTTCCAGAAAAACATCTACTTCTGCATCATTGACTACGTTAAACCTTTGATTGTGTGGATCACAACAAACTGTGGCAAATACTACCTCAGACTACCTTACCTATTTCCTGGGAAACCTTATGCTGGTCAAGAAGCAACATTTAGAACTGGACTCTAACTTTCCAAATTGGTTCCAAATTGGGAAAGGAGTACGGCCAGGCTGTATATTGTCACCCTGCGTATTTAACCTATATGCAGAGTATATCATGAAAAATGCTGGGCTGGATGAATCACAAGCCAAAATTAAGACTGCCAGGAGAAATATCATCAACCTCAGATATGCAGATGATACCACTCTAATGGCAGAAAGTGAAGAGGAAGTGAAGAGCTTCTTAATGAGGGTGAAAGAGGAGAGTGCAAAAGCTGGCTTGAAACTCAACATTAAGAAAACTAAGATCATGGCAACCGGCCCCATCACTTCCTGGCAAGTAGAAGGGGAAGAAATGGAAACAGTGGAAGATTTCACCTTCTTGAGCCCCAGGATCACTGCAGATGATGACTGCAGCCATGATTAAAAGATGCTTGCTCCTTGGGAGAAAAGCAAAGGCAAACCTAGATAGCATATTAAAAAACAGAGAGAGCACCTTGCTGACAAAAGTCCGTATAGTCAAAGCTGTGGTTTTCCCAGTAATAATATATGGCTGTGAGAGCTGGACCATAAGGAAGGCTGAGCATCTAAGTATTGATGCCTTTGAATTGTGGTGCTGGACTGAAGAGTTACTTGGAGTGACTTGGACTGCAAGGAGATCAAACCAGTCAATCCTAAATGAAATCAACCCTGACTGTTCATTGGAAGGAGAGATACTGAGCTGAAGCTCAAATACTTTGTCCACCTAATGTGAAGAGAGGACTCATTGGAAAAGACCCTGAAGGCAAAAGGAGAAGGGGACGGCAGAGGATGAGATGGTTGCATAGCATTGTTGGCGCAGTAGGCATGGATTTGAGTGGATTTTGGGAGGCAGTGGAAGACAGGGAGGCCTGGCATGCTGTAGTCCATGGGGTTGTGAAGAGTCAGACATGACTGAGCAACAGAACAACAAATAAATAAAGCAAGAATGACAAACTGGACAGGGATGAAGCAGAGAGCTTTCACACTCCCTTACCAAAGGTCTGGGAGAACATCCAACTGTGTTAGTCTATTGCAGTAAAAATATTAGTGAGTTTGATTAAAACT
This sequence comes from Acrochordus granulatus, assembly GCA_032468055.1. Lineage (NCBI taxonomy): Eukaryota > Metazoa > Chordata > Lepidosauria > Squamata > Acrochordidae > Acrochordus > Acrochordus granulatus. The sequence goes on along the minus strand of JANHZU010004180.1, from coordinate 448,751 downwards.
TTAACACTTGAAAACATTGGGGCATAAGCATTTATAAGTTATTTAAGAGAGGCAGTTTGTTATAGTGGTTAAGATGGTAGTGTAGACACCAGGAGACCATAAGTTCTGGTCCAGACTTAGACGTGAAAGCTGGCTGGGTGACTTTGGGCCAGTCACTCTCTCTCTGCCCAATCCACCTCACAGTGTTGTTGTTGTGAGGAAAATATGAGAAGGAAGGAACATTATGTGTGTTCACTGCCTTGAGTTACTTTTAAGTAATAAAGGTGAGATAAAAATCAAATAAATAAAATGTTCTACCATATCAAATATGTGGAGTTTTACCACTGAGAGAACAGAAACATGGTTACATAAAGCTATGATTTGGTAGCGGTGATGATGGAAATATTCTAAAAGGAGAGGTTAAAAGGTACCAACACATTAGATACAGACTGTGCTAATTGCCCAAGTATAGCACCTATCATCAAAGTGTTGAAGTTCCTGCATTATACATTAATACTCCCAGCAGAATTTATGAAATAGATTGGTTTAGGAATCAAATCAATCAATAAAATAAACATGCCTGATTGATTTATAAAAAGAAGAGGGATGGGATGGAAAACACATACCAGACTGCTAGCCAGTCCTTTAGTCAACAAAACACAACACTCTGCATTTTAACCAAGAGCTATTTAGAACCTGGCTTTCTCTGATTAGATCATTTGAACATGTGAAAGTAATTTACCCAGTGTTCACATGAACAGTTTCATTATGGTTATACAGGTCTGGGTACCTTTGGACTTGACAAGCTTACTTCAGAATGGACAAACGTAATATTGCACTGAAGTAAGGATGGAATTCATAATAAAGGTCCAGCTATAGTTAGTGATGGAATGGGATACATGAATAAAGTCAAAGTTTACAGCAAATGGCATACATACTTCATCTCACCAGAACATTAAAGATAATGATCAACGTTTCCCCCTTAAAAAAAGGTAAAGGTTTCCCCTGCCAGTATGTCCAGCACTAGGGGCTGATGTTCATCTCAGTTTCATAGCTGAAGAGCCAGCATGTCCAAACATGTTTCCGTCATCATGTGGCCAGCATGACTAAATGCCGAGGCGCATGGACGCTGTTACCTTTTCCTCCGAAGGTGGTACCTATTTATTATTTGCATTTTTACATGCTTTCAAACTGCTTGAGGCCTTTTTGAATGGGAACTGAACAGGGGACCTGCTACAAAAAATCGTTATTTTTTCATTTGTTGAGTGTGAGTTTACATTGGTATTTTGTGTGTTTTATTTTTTTTTCTATTTTTGGGCTAGTCTACAGCCATAATAAACTTCCTACAGGGTGACTGTGGTAGATACAATAGTGCCTCTGTGGTATAAGCTTCTGGGGGTTGAGGAAGGAAAGCAAAAACATGAATGAGTTTAAAAAATCTACATATCTAAATTTGTAAGAGATTTAAAGGGAAATCATACTTATGTATTTCATATTTTTGTCTTCATAATTTGTGGATATGCTTCTGTTTGAATGTGTATCCACAAGTTAATAAAGACAAAAAAATATGAAGCACTGAACTAAAACTCCCCAACATTTTTACTCCTTAAGGAAGTTTATAACTCCCATTGGGGTTACATTACTCTGGCTGGATACATATATAGTACTCGATATATTCTCCAACTATCTCTCCCCCAACTTTGGCAACCGAGAAGAACAAATGCAAATTACGCCCACTTTGCATTAATTTACTTTGCATAATTCCATTTTCTTCGAGAATTCAAATTTAAACAGCTTTTTGCACATTTTTCAAAACTGGAAGCTTTAGGCATCAAAACAGCAGGAAATGAAAGGACATGACCAGGAAGTATGGAAAAGAGAATAGGCTAGATTAGTGTACAGATCAGAAAGTCCACGAGGAGTTCTACAAATGGCCCAAGTGTAAACCCAAAATGAGTTAAACATTTGTTACATTTCCAGATTATTCCACTTCAAAATATAAGTGGTGTGTCTCTCACTATTTGAAAGGGTGAAGCACCAGTGTCAAAATGCTGTGAATGACCTGCTTGATTTAAGATGTGGTCTACAGGAGAAGACCGTATCCATATGGGTGTTGAAGGGGCAACAACATAAAAGCTCTTCTCCTTCCATGTTTACATTAGCACTTGGTGGCTATGCTGCTGATATGCTAACAATAAATGCAAATAAGCCCACATTTGTAGAAAGCCCACTTAAACTTGAAGAGAGATGCATGAAAAAGCTCTTGAGGTTTACGCACTGGATGGGTCACATCTTTCAGAATTGTCCAGAAACATATTTATAATACGCATCCATCAATACTTCTCCTTACATACTATGGTAGCCATATCATCACTTTTAGTGGAATGGTTTTCACTTGATAAGGAGCATATGCCTCAAGGCCACCTTCTCAATGTCCTTTTCGATACTCATTCTCCCTTGGTTGGATGTTTGGCACATAAACCAAAGATACTTATTAAGCATGAATAGAAAACTCCCATCCTAAGGAATCTTCTTGTCCCTTAATTGCCTTGTTTTTTTTTCCATACTGCCCTTTAAGTGTATCTTGCCCTTTCTAAATTTTTTCTCACTGTGTATAAACATGCTAGGGCCTTTCCATTTTCCTTGGATCTTCCTCCCTCCTAAAACCTTTTATCACCTTCCACTGTTGCCCTTTGATCCCTGTCCCATGTTTCTTCATTGTTTTTAAAAGGCTAAGAACCCAAATGGATGTCCAGTCCTCCCACTGAGGTCTTGCCAGTACTAATTGGGGCAAAATTAGGACAGTAAATCTCTTCTGAAAACAGTGAACACTTGAGCAGCCTTCAATCCCTAACTTGCAGTGTGTGTATCATAACATGCAAAATAAGGCTACAGAGGTTAGCAAGCATCCAGGACTGCACCAGACAGTTTTAGAAATTTGGGGATATAATTTTATGCTTGGATGATCCATGTCCAGATATCTGTATAAGTGGTAAAAAATATTTTCATCTTTAATAATTTAATCTTAATCACAATCAAGCATATTTAAAGCTGTGTCAAAAAAGTAGTGCAATTGTGTTCAGTAGGATTTACTTTTCTGCAAGTTTAGGATAGTGCCATTTAAAGAGACAGAACCAAAATCCTAAGCCAGGAAGCATATCTATAAAAAACAGAACAGCAAAAAGAGGCCATTCTTTTTATTGCACCAACATTTTCCTTAACTATTAATTTGTTCATAATCTTTGGAGTTCGCTAGTAGCTGTGGGGCATCTGTACACTTACAAAAACAAGTGGTTTCATGTCAGCCTTCCTCATCCTAGTGCCTTCCAGATGTGTTGTCCAGAATAGTGGCAGACTGAGGGAAGAAGGTATGCAGGGGTTCAAGTGGGTAAAACTGTACAGTTCCTACCTTGAAAGTCTTGTGAATCCAACTCCTGTAATTTTAAAAGTGGCTAGAATGGGTCTGAGTTGTTTATTTTTGAGGGAAGGGAACAAACTGGCGTTTTGTGGTCAAGCAGCAGGCACACTCACAAAATGGTTTCTACAGGAGATATATTTATTCATAGAACGGTTTTATTTATTTATTTATATCCCACCTTTAATGTTTTTTATAAGCAACCCAAGGTGGCAAACATATCTAATACTCCTTCCTCGTCCTATTGTCCCCACAACAACAACCCTGTGAGATGGGTTGGGCTGAGAGAGAGTGACTGACCCAAGGTCACCCAGCTGTCTTTCATGACTAATATAGGACTAGAACTCGAGGTCTCCCGCTTTCTAGTCTGGCACCTTAAACACTAGATCAAACTGGCTCTGGTTGCCTTAGTAGACACAGCCATTCACAAACCACTCATTTACCCGAAGACAAATTAGCTTTGCAAGATGCTCTGCACCATTCCAGTGGGATCTTTAGGGAGCCAAAGATATTGCTGAAAATAAATATGATGCCAGAGGCTTATACAGCTGTGGTCATCAATGGAGCATCTGGGGACACATTAGTATCTACAATTTGCCTCTATGCTACATAGCAAGAATAGATCATCCTTCAGACCCTTCAATTTTCATCTGAACAGCATAGCCAATGGCAAGAAATTGGACCAGTTGTAGTCCAGAACATCTTGAGGGTCCTTAATTGCTCATTAATTGAGCTAATCTTTCTGCTTTTGCCCTGTCCTACAGTGGAGTAGGAAAAAGAGCAAAGAGGAAGCCACTGGCATAGATATGTATGCAGAGTTTACTTCTCAAGCTCATTTAATTTATTCTCTGTTATCCCATCCTGCTAAGAGACAGAGTGCAAATGGCCAATGTTTGCCATTGATCTCTGTTGCTGGGCAGGTACAACCTAGAAAAAGTCACAGAAAGTGCAGTCAGCTTTTCCCATGAATAGCAGGGTGGGAAGGGCGAATTGGGTCCATTTAGCCCAGCCATTGTCATCCACATCCCTTGGTGAGAGTGACTGATCACCTTTGCTCCTCCTCTTGCTTCCTCATTCCTCTCCTCCAACCCACTCAGTTACAAAGAGTGAGTGAAAAGGCCACTTTCCTTTCTCCCTACTGTTTTGCTGCCTTGCCCACTACCCAAACAGGAAAAACACAAAACTGTATGAACAACTGGAACAAGGCACAAACAATCACTATTGTAATCCTTCTTATTCAAAAGAACAAAAGGCTGGACAACTAGCATGGGTAGCTGCTCATTTCTCTGGCTTGTTGAGTGGCACACCTATGGAGGGTTAGTTCCTGGGCAGAATAGCTGCTACTCCATGGTTCAGAGGAAGAATTCATGTGATCCATGTAAAGGAGAGAATGAGATTGTTGCTTCTATGACCAGCCTTCCATTCTGCACTGCCAGAACCAGAGGAATCAAGTGACAGCATAGTAGAGACAGCATTTCATTGAGGCAGCATCATTGTTCCAGCAGCATCATTGTTCCAATTCTCCCTTTTCTGGATCTTTTTCCTGAGGAATAAAAGTCAAGTGTTGCCAGGGTGGTGGGGGGCTGGGAGGAAGGAAAAGTAAGAGCAGCCACTGCCTTGGGTTGCTTTCCTATGTTCTAAATCTTGCAGAACTCAGAAATGAGGAGGAGGAGGAAGGATTTTGGGACTTCTTTGCCACTAGTCTTTTTTCCCATCATCTGCTGAAGGGGTAAGGGAGGAAGAGTGGCTATTTATCATTTACTATTTATCTTTACTCAACCTGCTTTTTTCCACATGCAAAAGAAAACTCACAGTTTGAAGTACCCTTTTTCAAATATTGATTAATCTTTGTTAGACTCTGATAACAGAAATTCAAGGAATAGCAAAGGTCCTAGACAAGGACATCCCTCTGTAATATAAGAACCCATGCCAAGCAGAGCCTGAGCTTTTCTATGTGACCCAGGCTGAATTTAGAGGATACAGCCCATGCAGAAGCCAGCCAGACACTGCCTTGTCTTGCTCTAATTTTAATATGGTTCTTGCTAAGTTCTTGTGGCACAAACCATGCCTTGACATCTGCCTGAAGCCCACAGTGTTCAGGGATGATTTGGGACAGTCCTCCCCCAACTTTCTGGTCATTGATTTTCAGAGCCAGTCATCTTCCGGTAGTGTGAAAGTCAAGGCTCAACTCTTGTGTCCAGGAACCATCTATCTTATTTGCCTTGCAGGATAACGGAGCGAGGAAGGAAAAGGTGCCTTTAGTATGCTGGTTGATGCCTTGGAACTGTGATGCTGGAAAAGACTCTTGACTCTTGAGGGTCCCTTGGACGGCAAGGAGATCAAACCAGTCAGTCCTAAAGGAAACCAACCCTGATTGTTCATTGGAAGGACAGATACTGAAGCTGACGCTCAAGTACTTTGGCCACATAATGCGCAGGGAGGACTCATAAGAAAAGACTGTGATGCTGGGAAGGATTGAAGGGA
>JANHZU010004180.1:413721-425657 GCA_032468055.1 Acrochordus granulatus | reverse complement strand
CCTCTTTTGAAACTTCCAGTTTAAAACCTAATGGTCTTCAATCATTTTTCTCCCTACATCCCTGGAAAATGGTCCACTTGGTTCTATATCCTACAACCAGTCCAAAGAGGTGCAAATTTCACTGATTAGCTAAAATTCTTAAGGCTGTAAAATGTATGATCAGATTGTCCCATCACAGAAGTATTTTTGGGAGACCATTTGTTTTGACTGTAAATTGATGGTCAACCTACGAGGAATTAAAAGCTACAATTCAGTCTTCTGACTTTTCAGCAAGATGGTAATGCAGTAGGTCCTGGAATGAGGTAGGGAGATCAGTGGAAGGAGGCTAGTTTTTAGCCACTCCCTGGGTACTTTTCTTTGGGGTTTTAAGAATCTAAATTACACTAAACTAGCCCGTTTCATCCTTCCAGCTTTTCATTTTTGCCTAATTCCATGTTACTTCTTTAAATCTATTGCAATGTCTTCTAACTGCAATGTCTTTTTATCACTTCTCCAATTTGCTTGTGATTTGCTATGCTCTGCATTGCATGAGTTTGGCCTCTGCCTCCCCCAACCCACTATGGGATAAGTGTGAATATCGGAAGAAATGTGAGATAATATTTGAATTAAACCACATGGTAAAACCATTCCATATGTGGAAAGAATCTGACATCCACCTGGCAACTCTAATCAGAAACATCTGACAAAAGATGATAGTAAAGTTCTTCTTATTTCCCTGGGAAATAAGCATGGAGCTTGATGGAGAAGTTGTCAAACTTGCTACAAAGGTTTGTCCTTCCAGGAGAGCCCAGAGAGACACTGACCTTTCAACAGGGCCAATATACCTACTAGCTAAGATGCACAAAAGTACAACAGGCAGTAGCATCCTCAGCAAGCTACAATGATGCCCAAATGATGACATGCATGAAGTTACATTATGCAGCCTAAGTATGTTAAATTGCAGCATTTATGTGATAAGGTCACCACGCTTGTTTAACTTTGTCCTCCTCTCCTTTGCTGTCTCTGTTGATGCTCATGACTATCACTTTCTGTGATCTAGCTCTGTCTAGACCAGTATTTCATAACCTTAGCAATTTTAAGATGGGTGAACCGATTCTCAGAATTCCCTCCCCACCTCGGCTAGGGAATTCTGGGAGTTGAAGTCCACCCAACTTAAAGTTGCTGAGGTTGAGAAACACTGGTCTAGATATTTTGCAGCATGCCACTCTTGGACCCTGTCAGTGTCAGGAAATGATTGGAAAGACCATTGCACCAGATCCCACCTGGGGATCTTTCTAAGAAAAGGGATGCTAATATAATTCGCTGGAAAGATTGTGAGCTTGTGCATTGCTTTCAGCATTTGTGGAATTCCCTGACAGCAAACAACTAAGGGTAGATCTCTAACTGGAGACGTAGCTGTGTAGGGAGTTCCAAGTCAAACCAAAAACTCAGTGAGCTAAGCCCTCCTGAACAATTTTGGGCAAAACCTTCTGAAGAAGTGTTTTCCACTGTTACATCTTGGGTGCAGACCTTGCAAAGAGCTTTCAAAGTCTTTCCCCAGAAAAATATGCATAGAGCATGTGCACCCAACACCGAGAGACGCAAATGCAGAAAATGTAATGCCTTAGCTTTTCCTCCCAGCTATTCTGAAGTGGATGAGATTATGGATGCATTGGTGTGGAATTAGGTTGAGACTTAGAAATTGGTATGTAGCATCAAACTTGCTAATTCTTATGTATTATCTTTGTTTAATGTTCTTAATCCTTATTGTCAGATTTTCACTAAAGAAGAAATAAATATTCTTGTCGCATGATTTTTTGGGGCATTAACTATTCCATGCACTGAAGCAAGTGGAAACTAAGCCCATGAGATCCCATAGGAAAACTTCTAATGTGAAGCAATTTTCTGCTGTGAGGCTAGCCATGATATGCTCTGATCCCAGGAATCACTCCAAGTAGAAACTGAGAAAAAACATGTGGTATGACTTGGAACCAGCCATCGGCCAAAGGAACAAACTAACTCAGGGCATCTAGCAAGAGACTGCAGAAGGATAAGTTTAGAAAATGACAAGGATTTTCTCGCTTCTCTATCATTTTCATTAGAGGGGACAGGGCTGAGATAGTGGTGAGACATCAGGTCCTGCAGAAAAGAGGGTATGCGTTTATTGAAAAGCCAAAACTGGTCATCTAGTTTCCTGCAATGTTGAGGCAATACAGATACCCACTTAGAAAGCAAAGAGTCTTCACCACCAGCATCATTGCCTCTTCCCAGTTCCTCAAAAGTAGCTTTGGGATGACTTACAACCCACTTCCCTGTTTTTAACCTGGGAGCACTGAGGTAGGGCACAAAGAAACATTATTCGCTCAGGGCAATTCATGCCCTTTCCCTAAAAAATAAGAGAGAGACTAGGATGAAAGCAGCATTGCAGCATGGAATCAGAAGCTCCACCCCTTTTATATGTGCATGCAGTGTCACAGCAATATACTAAAGTTCTCGATGTACACCCAGAGTCACTTGTTGAAATGGGTGGCTGTAAAAATCAGATAAGCAAGTGGGCTGAGACTTGTGTCATGTTACTGCAATCCTAATTTCACCATTGTTCCCCCCACCCCACCCATTCCTGCAGATGCCAGTGTTCATAGATTCTGTAAAAGGTATTATTCAGACTAAGGAGAATCCGTCCCAGAATTATTTTTACTGTTTTTGAAAACGGATTATTGTTCTATACTTTGGGAATTGTAAGCCACCCAGAGTCATTGACTGAGATGGGTGGCTATAAAAATTGAATGAATGGATGAATGAATGAATAAAAAAAAACTTAAGCCCACTCATTTTGCATCACTTCCCTATTTAGCATCATTGCTGTTCTCCCCAAAAGTGACATGGAGGCCCTACTCTCATGTTCCCATTATGGATTGTTACCGACAGGACAATAATTTATTGTTGATTAGCCATTAGGCCATATGAAAATACAAAATATAAAACACAGAACATTAATATAACTGTATTTAAAAGAAACAGTGTTTTAAAAGGAATAAGAGTAGAAAATGCAAATCATATTTCTTTATCACCCCTACAATTTATCCCAGTCACACCCACATATGCTGATCTCAACTGTTTTATTCAAATAAAGGGCCATAATAATTTTTGAATTCTTACTGCACATGTTTTAATATAAGGATCCCAGTGGGTTGTTTGTCGAATGTGTGGTCCAAGATACTAATCTTCTCTTTCTTGTACAATTGACATTCAAATAATACACGTATTATGTCTTCTACCTCTGGAGCTCTGCAAGTACAAGTACATTCATTATAAGGGATTTGGTTAAATCTTTGAGATTTAACCGTTGTTTCCAACAGCTCAAATATTGCTCAGCATTGCCCTAAGATGTTCAGACATTTCTGTATTTAAATACTTGGCAATTTGGAAGGTGCATTTGTAGCAGCTCATCCATTTCAATGTGCCAACTTTACTGAGGATGGCTATATCTTCCTATGGCTCTATAACCAAGTTTCTTTGTGCAGCAGTCTTTTTAGCTTACTCCCCAACTGTACAAGGACAGAGAGACCACAGCTCCTAATATAGTTTGTCAGTTGTTCAGTCCAAGAGGTCTTGAATTGAAAATTTTCCTGTTCTAACAAACACAGTTTTGGGAGTCTGTCAGTTTCCATAGCATTCATTTTGCACCAACAATTACAGAATATGTCCTGATTTTAGATGAAGAACACATTGTATATAGTACATTTCCAATTCAGTTGTGACTGCAGCAGCTGAAGTCCTTTTATCCACACCCAAGATACTTCTCAAATAGCTGTGATTGTGTATGTTCTAGTCGTGATGTATGTTTTAAGCCCCAAACTTCAGCTGTATATGAGGGCATGGGGGTAACCTTGGCTTTATATATTTTAATAATTGGGGCTAAGGAACCTGGATAGCTGTTTTTTTTTAAATTTAAGCAATAAATTCACTAGTGCCCTTGCTCTATACAGGATTCTTGAGCATGTCATAATTGGTTAGGTTCAAACATAGTGCTAAACCAAAACCAAAGCATCTGCATCAAGTCTTCCAAATGGGTTGACAGCACATTGAAATCACAATATGAAAAATTAGCTGAATATGCGGAAATCAGCCACAGATGTCAAACAACTACAACATGATGGATTACATCAGTCTTTAAAGGAAGTGGTGAAGTAACTCAGGCCTTTCGAAAGACAAGTGACCGGAGTTTCATGACTAAATGGACTATCCCCTCCCCAATTTAGCTGGGGTGAAAAAAGACTCTGCAGGTGTAATGATATCCACATGTGGAATCCTCCATACAAGGTATATGCATCTTCTTATGGTGGAACACATCTACATTATTAAGCACATGGAAAGCCTTTATTCATCATATCAATGAATGGTGGATGTGGCCATCAGATGCATACATCAAAGGGTACAAAGCATACAGTTTGGATGAAATCACCTTTGCATTGGCAATAGTTTGGTAGAAAAGCATGTCAATGACCTTCTCCCAGCTCCAGGGCAGAAAATGTGACCTTAAATCAGACGTTAAATAATGCATTATTTGAGGTCATGTGTATTTATTAAGGATTTCTGAAACCTAGAAATGTGCCTGGACAGATGTACTAAATTACTTCATCAGAAAGCCAGATGACATACTTTTGGAAACCTGGAGCCACCTGTAATTTACTTTTTTTGTATGTATGTGTGAGTCAGCCTTAACTGTTGGTGACTGCTTGAACAAATCCCTGCAAGTTTTTTTTGGCAACGTTTTCTGGGAGCGGTTTGCCATTGCCTCCTGCCTAGGATGGAGAGATAATGATTGGCCCAAGTCACCTAGCTGGCTTCCCTGCCTGAGGCAGGACTAAGACTCATGGTCTTCTGATTTCTAGCCTGGAGACTTTAGCCAAACATCAGACAGGTTTTTAATTTACAGTCCCACACACAATCCCCTTCCCTGCCCATATGAAGTCTGTTGCACTACTTAAACAAGTAAAATGTCTTTCAGTAGCCACTAGCAAGCATCTTTTAACCAAGGATATCAGTCCAGTGATTCTTAGATACCTAGAAGTCTAAATATAGCATTCTCTTGCTTTGGGGCAATACACCCAGATTTCTGTGGCTATAATTTTACGCTGCACTGTCTTAGCTGGGGTTAATTATGGAGCCCAGTTTTTTTCCATGAGACCCTCTCATTGGAATGGCTGTTCATAAGTAAGCCAGACACCTGCCTGAGACAGCCTGCTTCCCCGGAGCAGACACAATGTTTTATGACCTTCTTGGCCTGGTTTATGATTCTTCTGCCTTGCAGTTCTCAGCCAAAGCCATAAAAGACAGGAAGGAATAACCCTTCTGTGGGGTCGCCTTACATGGCTCCCATAATTAAACAAGCACACAGAGCAGAGAAGCACGCAGGCTGGGGTGAAGGTGGGAGGCCATAGCCCACTCACCATATGGTTGCCATGCCAGTTGTTCAAGAGGTGGGTCTGGGGAGGGGGACAGGATATCCTAGATCCAGTTTATTGCTCAGAACGATCAACCTGATTTTTGCAAGACTTCACAATTGGGCTGAGGCTCTTTTCCAGGTTTCTGTGACGGGGTCTTACTTCTTGAATTTTGCCCCTGACTCATCCACACTAAATGTGGTAATTTTAAACAGTATCTGAGATAACCTCATGTTCACTGAGATACTGTTCTATTTTATTTTTTTCAGTAGGCTAGCTAAGAAATGGAGGTTCCCCAGGGCTGTGAGAGTATGGATGCATTATGGACATTATGTTAAAACAGAAGCCAAAGCTAACATTAGTCAAACATGTCCTAGACCAACATTGTCTATTTTATGTGCTTTAGAAAAAAATCTGTATTCTGAATCTTTATTATTTTCTATTGCAAACAAATTTGGACTTGCACATGGTTTATGAGTTTGTTTATTGGAAATCTTGGAGTTCTATATGACACATGTCAAGGAGGTGCGGTGGCTGAGTGGTTAAGATGCTGGGCTTGTGAGCTGGAAGGTTGGCAGTTCAGTAGTTCAGGACCCAAGTGCTGTCTCATAATGGGGTGAGCTCCTGTTGTCTGCCTAGCTCCTGCCAACCTAGCAATTCAAAAGCATGTAAAAATGCAAGTAGATAAATAGGCACCACCTTCGGTGGGAAAGGTAACAGTGTTCCATGTACCTTGGTGTATAGTCATGCCGGCCATATGACCACGGAATTATCTTTGGACAACGCTGGCTTTTCGGCTGTGAATTGTAGATAAGTGCCACCCTTTAGAGTCGGATACAACTGGCAGAGGAAACCTTTACCTTCAGGCCACATATTCTGGAATTGTGCCTTACCATTCAGCAAGACATAAACTATTAATGAAGTGGATGTTCCTTATTTTGGTTCTGACCAGTATCACTAAAGACAAACTAAGCCAGACATAGTGGCTCCTTGTCTTTGAATTTTTGCCTTGACAAAGTCTAGAAACCCTAAAGGAAAGAGAGATGGAAGACATGCACCAGCCTGTTGTGTTGGCAATTTCCAGCTGCTGTTCATCTCCTGGACACATTATTACTTGCAACAAGAAGATCAGGGCAGGGAATGTGGGTCTGTCATCTGGGATTGATGTGTTGTTGGAAAGAAAATACCGGTTCCTCCAAAGAGGTGGGGGAGTGTCTCGTAGTTCATGAGCTTCAAGTGTCAACCCTTCCTCCCAGTGCTAGAGAGGCAGAAATGACAGTGGGCTGACTGGCAGGCTACAGTAAAGCAAACATTTGCCCAAAGGATATTTCTGCATCTCTAATGTAATCTGTGTGCATCTAAAGGTGTGGGAGATCTGCACCAGAAGGAGGAGAAGCAGATAGCAGTGAAGTCCAAGGGGAAGTTCTTCTTCATAGCAAAATGAAAGAGAGCTCAGCAGTGTAGCTTTGGCAGTAACTCAAGGGCAGGGTGATTCACAGCTGTTATTCCAGCCTGTACATTTCAAGTCCTTGTCTGAACACCAAATGAATGAAAAGTGATCCCATCCATGTTATTTTCTTGACAATAATGCAGATGTGCTTTGCTTTGAGGGTGAGAGACATTTTTTCAACTTCCCATGTCCCAAAAAAGCTTGATGAATCACCATCTTTGAATTCAACCATGTAACAGATTGCATCAACCAACCTAGAGTTGACTGCATCAACCAACCTCAAACTGAGTTTAGCACTGATTCAGAAAGAGTGTTAAAACCCAGAAACAAAAGTAGAAGCGAGCAACAGCTGGCAAAAGCAACTGAAGCTATCACTTTCTCTTCAATTGCAATACACGGTCTCTCTTCCTTTACCTCCAGTTTGCTGCTCTTTGGTCTAATCCAAGTCCCCAGATTGGGAGGAGGTGCAACAAGTTTGCCAGAACCACCTTCTCCCACAGCCTAACTCTCTGGGTGGGTACAAATTGGGAAGAAAACCTGAAGTGTTGAATGCATGAAAATAGATGACCTCCATGAGAAAGGAGGTCTTCTCAGTGGCTGCTCCCAAACTTTGGAACTACGTACCTATTTTAGCATGGACTTCCACAGAATGAGAAAAGTAGCATTGTTCTGGTATACCACAAGCTCACTCCCTTTGGTCATGGGTGCAAATGTAGATTTCAAAAAAAGGCAAGGCTACTGGTGCAGTTTTGCTTTCTTAAAATTGACCTATTTGATTCCCCTACAAGCCAAGGTTCAGCCAGCTCCCTTGTTCTCCTGGCAGGCTAAATAAATAAGCAAATAAAGAATTGCGATGGGTCTTTTGGTGCAAAATTGATTCCCTTGCAAAGATGGATGGCTCTGTTTTATATGTGCCTTTTTAAATGATGAGGTCACTTAATTTTAAATGTATTATCTGCTTGCTTTTTTAAAAATGTTATTCTTGTCGCTAACTACCTCAAATAAGGTTAAAATCCAATAGCTAAAGAAATGACATGAAAAAGAGTAAATAGGGCTGGCCCCAGCCATTTTCTGCCAGAAAAGAAGAATCCAGTGCTTCTCAGCCACCTAAGCCAAGATCTGTAGCAACCCAACACCAGAGATGTTACTTAGCATAGACAGGAGGCAGAAGATCTCAACTTTTCTCTTCGTCTTAGGCCAGAAAATAATTCAATGGTACGTTAAAAACATGTGCTGAATTTTCATGAAATACTAAATAAGGGTCTAATTTTATGTGTCATTGACATTGCTGACCTCATCCTGCCTGATAGTAAGGCTGGCTTTGAGCAGAAGGTGGGGTCAAAAAATATCTGAGGACATCTGCCAAGTGCCCCTGCTCCTTGAATATTTACTATTTATTTTTAAAAGATGGAAACACCTGTCTCCAAATATTAACCATCAGGCATCTAGGTAACCCTTGGGAAGTTGCTAACTCTTAGCAACATTTTTTTACAGGGCTCTGTTGCTGAAGAATGCTGTGTCTTCTGCATGTTAAGTGCTCTCAAGGTGGCCACAGTACAAAACTAAAAATGCATTTGGTCGTAAATATATATAAAACAGGAACAGAGCAAATCAGCAGTATGTAAAATAAACAAGAAAGCCCTGTATAACCTCCTTACCGGTAAGAAGAATTTTTGTGCAGCAATGTAAGAAATTTTCAAATTTTAGGAGTGCTCTGTTAATTTTTCTTCCAGGACAATTTTTTCTGACCTGAATTGGGTAGAAAATGTCAGTCGTCAAAGATCAGTGTTATTCAACCTTGGCAGCTTCAACTCAGTTCATCTTAAAGTTGCCAAGGTTAAGAAACACTTGCCTAATTTTTGGAGGAAGCCTTCTGCTAATGTTGATAAATAAAAGGTTGAGCCTTTTCCTCCTTGCACATAAACATGATAAAACTGTGCCCAGATACCATCACATCCCCAGACCTTGAGTGAGGTGGTCATAATATTATATTAAAGTAGCATTTCCTCCTATCCTGACACTATCCGAGAATAGTTGCATATATAACACAACACACTGAAGAGAATATCTGTAGCTCACAGTTGAACTGTGGAGACCTTGGTGCTCTCTGAGCCTGATTGTTTTCCTGCAGACATTTCATTACCAGACTAAGTAACATCATCAGTCCATCAGACTGTACCCTTTCAGCAACATTATGCAAAGCACAGAAACAGAATAAGATATAAAAAGGCAAAGCACTTAAAGAAAAGAGATATAATTAAAACCAGTTTATACTATTCACTGCATCTCTCCCTATCTTTCCATCCTTGAAAAGCATCCTTGCTTCCACCATATTCATACATTAGCTAATACATTACTTTTTGTTCTTTCAACTTCTTACTTCTCTTTTTTGGGAGGATTTTATTTTCTCCACCCAACCACAATTTTCTCAGTCTTTCCTTACCATAACTCCCCACAACTCTATGAGATTTCTGTCACATCAGTCTTACCACTTTGTTCCAAGCAATTTCCACAACCTTATTTCTTATACAGTATCTGGTTTCTATCCATTCTGTGGGAGAGTCATCTATCTACTGATACTTCTTCATGCAAGACTTACACTTGGTCATTCTACTTTCATTCCTTTCTTTCATTTCCATGCCAACTTTCCCAAAGATCTTGACTCTTGGCTTTATCATAGAATGATCCGTCTCACATACAGAATCCCTGTCATCTTTGTTTTTTTCACTGGTTCTCATCATGTTTAATAATAAACTATCAAATCAGTCATGCTTTTGGATTTATATTTGTTCTTTTTCTATGTGTATTTATGAATATATCTTTTTAATTTATCTTTAAACAACATATTCAAAACAAACAGGCCTTTCACTAAGCAGATACTCAATTGCCACCATTTTTCTGGCTCTTTTTCTGTACTCCTTCATTTTATGTATAACTTTTTGTGTGCAAGGCATTCTTTCAGAACGTTGCATAATTCTTCTCAGAACAAATATCTCATACTTTTATTAGTTCTCTTCACTTGTGTGTAATATGCAAGAACCACAAACCCACAATTCCTAATTTTCCTGTGCACCCAGATCAACCTAAGTGATCATTTTGTTTTCATGAGATGAAAATATATACTTGCCTCCCGTTGAACAGGCAACTAAATCCATCCTGCTCCAATCCAAAATATGTTTATAATTGAATGGGAAGTTCATACTAATGGGATTGTCTCAGGTACCCAGAAATGCAGCTGAAAATTCTTTGAGCTTGAGACAGTTGCTGATTGTAGAGAGTGATGAAACAGTAAGGACCTGTGATGAATGGCAAGGTAACAAGAGCTGTGATTTTCAGCTGCTCTAACAGTCTGCTGATGTGCGGCAATCACATCTTCTAGTTTGGGATTCTCCAGATGTTTCTCAGGGAATTCTGAGATCTTTCTGGATCAGATTGCACCAGATTTGGGTAAGAGCCAGAAGATTTTAAGATATAAATGATGTGGAGTGAAGAATTCCAGCCATTAACACAAATTGGGTCAATGGGAATTGACATGGGAAGATGGATTAAAAGGCCTGGAGTGACATGAAGAAATAACTTGAGGCACTTGGGGAAAAACTGTGGCATCAGTTCATACTTTTTTGGAATAATTTCAGCTCTTTCATTGATAATGAAATCAACACCTTTACTCCACAAAATCAGACCATTAGACTTTTTACATCCTTCTCCTTTCTTTGATTTGACAGACATATATCTATTTTTCTTGCCTTTGTTACTTTCTCATCTCATCCTAATTTTAAGCTGCTGTCTTCCACATGCCATGGTCATTACCAGATGTGCCTACTGATACTGACCTCAACTTTGGTCAATCAAGGCTTTGGCACAGAGTGTTTTAGTAAATAAGGAAGGTGAAGACTACATTACAGGGCACATGTAGCATAATAGTTTAAGGTCAGATTGGGTACATTTTGACCAATGTGCTACCAGCACAGCCAAAATCTACTTTTATCCTATGCATATTAATTTTATTCTATACAAGATAGGTTTTCTAATCCAGAGGACACCTCGTAAGCCAGTTTATTGTTGTTTATATCTCACAGAGTTATGTGCAATGCACACATACTGAAAATGTGGGTCATACTTTGCCACCCATTTTATTGGGCAGGAATTCAGGTGACTAGTAATAGTTGGGAACTGAGTGTCTCTTGGCTGTTTGATGCTCATGTAGGCCATCATCTCCACCTGCCTCTGGTCTCTGGTCAGCCTCGTTTGCCTCCATTCTGCAACTTTCTTCCTGGACAGCTGGATAGAGTAGCGTTGTATCAGTTGGCTGTCAGAATTGCTCAGCTGTCGACCTTCAGAGCTCTGTGGCCTTTCTTGATTTAGCTCAAGGCTGAAATAGCAGAGCAGTAGAATTATGGGGGCCACCCCCACCCACAATTGTCTCTTAAATCCACCGTGGAGGAATCTGGAAGTCGGTAAGATGATGGAGGTGTCCTTCAGCCAAACTGATTACATTCCTGCAGCAGTGTTGTGACTGGCAGATGTTTTCCTCATTGGCTGCTGACATGCAGAAGAGGGAGGAGGGCAAAGCCAGAAGAACCAAGCATTTGCTTTGCTCATCATGTGTTGCTCAGGCAGCATTAGGCAGGAGGGTTATCAAATCAGTCTGGTTCTGGTATACCAGTTGTTTAATTCTGTTTGGAAAAGTAAAAATGGGAGAAGCAAGACATCTCTCTCTCTCACACACACACATACAGTTGCTGCAGTTTCAGTGTAGGATAACTTCATCAGCCTGTTGTTATTGCTCTGCAGTGCTCAACCAAATACCCCAGCAAGCTTCAAGCATCTGCCTAGTCATCATGCTTTGTCAGCTGCCAGTGGCATTGTGGGAAATGTAGTGTCGAGGCATCTGGATTTGGAGCACATGTTTTTTCCCTCAGAAAGTTTGTTGTTGTTGTTCAATCATGCAGTCGTGTCCGACTCTTTGCGACCCCATGGACTGCATTATGCCAGGCCCCCTGTCTTGCACTGCCTCCCGTAGTCTTCCCAAGCCCACGCCCATCACACTGACTATGCTA
>JANHZU010004180.1:372674-398615 GCA_032468055.1 Acrochordus granulatus | reverse complement strand
AGTCCTTCAAGTTTCTGGGTTCTATAATCTCACAAGACTTGAAATTGATGACCAATATTATCACCATTATTAAGAAGGCAGAAGAGAGGATGCACTTCCTGCATCAGCTCAAGAAGTTCAACCTGCCTCAAGAGCTGCTGATACAGCTCTATGGAGGAATCACTGAGTCTGCACATCTATCACTGTTGGGTTCAGTGCAGCAACCATGCAGGACAGGTACAGACTCCAACAAACAGTAAGAACAGCAGAAAGAATAATTGCAGCTACCCTGCCCTCCATGGAGGACCTGTATATTGAGAAGATCAAGAGAAGGGCGGAGAGGATATCTGCAGACCCCCCTCACCCTGGACATAATTTGTTTGAACCTCTTCCCTCTGGATGGTGCTATAAGGTATCGCATACAAAAACAACCAGACACAGGGACACCTCATCCCCTTTGCTATCATTCAGCTGAATACTTGACTCATGCTGTATGACAGGCCACAAAGTGCAAAGAATTCTAAATTAACCCAGAAGTACTGTCTAAGGTGTATACATACTTGTCAATAGATCATGGTTCTAATTCTATACTTTACTATAGAAGAAAGTACACTTATAGTATAAGTGCCTTTTACTATTACTATGAGTGCACTTTACTATTATACTGCCTTTTCTACTGGCTGCATGCTTTGGACGTACACTTTACTTTTTAATACATAATTTTATGTTATTATTTTATTTGCTGTTGTCTTGCAAGTATACTGAGAGCTGCTGTACTGGAGTCAAATTCCTTATGTGTCTAACCATGCTTGCCAATACAGTATCTGAATCTGATGTTGCAAACAGCCATAAATGCAGGCTGGTTGGCGAGTGCCCCAAATGTGGTCACATGATCATGGGGACTGGGAGGTTGTTGTAATTTTGAATCTGGGTTGTAAGTAGCTTCTTTGGGGTCTGTTGTAACTTTGAGTGGTTGCTAAGCAGCTGGTCATAAGTTGAGGACTACCTATAAATACTGGTTTGGTAACCTGCTCATATCAGTTCCTGCTCTCAGGAACATTCACATGCACATACCAAATGATTCATCCTCTAACAACACCGTGGGTCCTTCCCTACTTGCACTTCACCATGGAGACAATGTGCCCTGGCAATCTGCTTTGTGTCCTATCAGATCCCCATAATGTTGTCATCATCTTGTTCCTAGCCCGTGAGGGCTTATCTTCCTTATCTGCCTTGATATTAAGGCAATCTTTTTTCCTATTCCAGATGTGACAAAGGTCAACTCCAAAGTAACAATTGCTTCCTACTGATAAAAAATGATTGGGTGGATTGTTGTTCTAGTCCAACCACACAAGTTTCATGCATGTAATTTCTTTGTCTTATTACGTCTTACTCTGTTCCTGTATTCAACATAACTTTGCTTACCTCAAAAGGGAATAGTAGGATGGGTATGTATATCTGAGTATTATCTTTCTCCATATCTGAGAACAGTAGGATAATTTATAGGCTGTTGAGAGTTCTCAGCAACGGTTGCCCAGCTCCCTAATCCAGGAAGATATACAGGAAGCACAGACTGGAAAGTAGGGTGGATTGGGAAAGTGGAATTCTCCCGTTCCCCAAACTTTTCTCCCTCAACCTTCAATTGCCATTCCCTCCCTGAGTCAGAGATGCACTTTGGGCACATCTACACACATGGATCATCATGTCTAGCTTGACCCTTAGTCTCAGCGTTATCGGTGGGAAGATCACAAATTGTATTTGTCTGTGAAGACTCTCACTCATCCAGGGTAATTGCATTGCAACCAAGTTTAAAAAACAGGCATCTGGACTGGATTTTTCTCAAGTCGAAGACGTTTCACCTTTTATCCAAAAGGCTTTCTCAATTCCCTGCTGCTTTCATCAGCAGACTTCAATCCACCTAAATTGACCGGGATCAAGATTTCTGAGTCCCTCCCTCCCTGATGCTTTTCTACCCAGAAATCGTGACAAAAAGTGCTAATTTAAAAACTGAACATAAGGCAAAAAATAAAAAAAGGTCTCGTTTATGTGACGAGTTGACATGCAAGTGTGTTTTCTGCGTACGCACCTCCACTTGGGCAATAATGACCCAGACATGCCAAGGGTGGAAGGTGAAGGAAATGCACGAGTGAAAAGCCGCATCACCTTTCCCACTTCTTTATTCAGCCGCATCTTCCCCGCCAAGCACCGACCGGCGCTTACCGCACCTGGCCGAGCCAGAGGTTCCATCCGGCAGGGGTTGGGCGGGCCCGGCCCGGCCCCTCCGTCTCCCGCTCCCAGTCACCTCACTCCACCGCTCACCTTTCATTCGTCGGCCCGCCCCGTCTCCTTTTGTCTCACCAGGAGCGACCTCGGGCTGGCTGCGGAACGCCTCCCTTCCCCTCGCTCCCCCGCCCCGCCCGCTGACGTACGAGCCGCAGACGAAAATGCCAGGGGAGATTCCGAACTGGGCACCGGCGGCTGCGCGTAGGGCGCCCGGCCTCTCCCGGCCCTTCACGTGTCTCCCCTCCTCCGCCTTTCCTTCGGGGAGAGGCGGGCAGGGGAGCGCGTGGTAGGGGGTCGCGGTCGGAGGCGCAAGGGGGAGGCGGGGCGCGCGAATCTACCGTCGAGCCCGCAAGCACGCCGGTGGCCCGCGCGAAGCAGGACGCTGGCCAGACTCCGCCGCGGCGGCAGCCCCGCGCCGCCCAGCGCAGGGAAGCGAGCAAGCGCTTCCCGCTGACGGATGGCGCTTTCATCGCGTCCCCTGTGTTAAAGTGCGGGTTCACCACGAGGGCAGCCCTATCCATCACGCCGCTGAATGGGGCTTTGATTTGCTGGGAGCATCAGGCGCTGCGCCGGCCGCCTCCTCCGCCGGCGCGGTGAATACCCATCCTTGCGGCCCTGGGGGAGGCGGCGACGTCCATCTGCCGTAGGGAGGTTGCTCGAGGAGGACGTACGCGCGCAGCCCGACTTGGGACGCGCCGTCCGGATTCCCAGTCGCGCAAGAGTGGCGCCGCCTCTTTCGAAAGATCGCGCGTGCCTTAGGACGGCTTCGGGCAAGGTGGAAACGAGGGTGCAAAAGCTGCCGGAGCGTCCCTGGCTGCGAACGTGTGAACGGTCGTAAAAGCAAGAAACGCCCCGCCCGAGAATGACGATGCGCGTTACTTTCTAAATGGGGAGGGGATGCTTCAGTGCGATTAAAACGGCAGCCCCGGTCGTTCCAGCTCGATCTGCCCAGGAAAAGCCGGGCACGAATGGAAATTCTGCGCCGGGATGCAAGGCCCGCACGCCGCCTCTGCCGAAGAGCGCGATCTATTTGCAGTGGAGCCTCCCCGTTTGCAACGAGATGTCCTGCGATCCCAAAATCTCTCCCCCCCACCTGATGCCGCAATGTCACTTCACGTAGAATTCCCATGTGGTAGCTCCTGTTTTTGGAGAGTGAGTTCCTCCCTCCTATCTGCTGCTGTGTAGGAAGGCCTGGATTGGTATGCGTGAAGAATTAGGGGTATGTTGAGGATGACTCCCTTGATCCTCAGACATCTAGGACATGATGGCTGAGGATAATGGGACTTGTGGTCCAACTTATCTGGAGGTTTCCACTTTGGGGGAAGTGTGATCCACAGATACCTGTTATTTCCAGAATGCAAATAGAAGCACGTAAGAGAGATTGCTAGTAGTAGTCTAGCCGGATGAATCCATTGAGCTTCTATTTAAAATTCATTAAACAGTTCGTTTACTGTTTAAAATGTAATAAGGTAGGGTGAAATATCTAGAAATGCCCACAGCATGCATTTTAGAAAGGTTTCATTGAACAATAGGCAACTCTGCAAATTGAAAATGTGCAAATGGAGTGCAGTTTCTTGAAAAACTAATCTATAAATTGGGTCAATTCTTCCTCCCCTTTTTAAAAAAAATCAAGTCTGGAGGTGAGGGATTATCTCTCAGTAAATTGCCTGATCACAAATTTTAGTGATACAGTACTTCTACATGCCTTTTGAATGCAGCCTTTTTAGTACAAAATGTTATGCTGGAAATATCTCCCACATTCACATGAAGCCTGGTCCTCTTTAGAAATACCAAAAAATGCATTTTTATTTAATGAACCTTCAATCCTTGTGAATATACTATAAGCAAAAGGAATTGCATATACAATATTGTATATTGCTTATGTATTTTGTATTTTAAATGCATTCTATTATGCTTATATGTAAATAAATGTAATTTATTTATTTATATCCCACCTTTCTTATTTCTATAAATAACCCAAGCAACGAGCAATACTCCATCCTTCTCCTGTTTTTCCCACAGTAACAACCCTATGAGATGAGTTGACTGAAGCAGATTTATAAGTAGCTCAATTCAGCTAGAATTAAATAGAAGTACAGTATCTGTATGCATAAATAAATTTAAATTAATATGATAAAATATTCTGCCTTCAATGGGGAATAGTGGGATTTGAATTACAGATCCATGTATACTGTATGTACTGCAGACAATATTGAGCGATCTTCTCCATTTAATCCATCCTTGTGGATGTTATACCCTTTCAACTCCATATAGCAAAAGTTAGCTGAAGGAGATGGAAGTTGTCATCCAACCCAACTGGAAGGTACCAGGTTAGGGGAAGCTACTGTGGCCAAACCCTAACCAGGATTAGGGATTGTGTGAAATGCTCTTAGGATATATGTAATTTGTGCAGAAGGATGATGCCCTTCTACAGAGATAGAACTGAAATGGAGATGGTGTGCAGCATTATTACGTAACCACACCATTCTGATTTTCTTTTTCCGTATGTGTAGAAATATAACAGTGTCCGTGCGCCTTAAGGCATCCAGTCATGCTGGCCACATGATCACGGAGCCGTCCCAGGACAAACACTGGCTCTTCGGCTTAGAAACGGGGATGAGCACCGCACCCAAGAGTCGGTCACGCCTGCAGGGTCTCCTTTACCTTTATAGAAATACACCATTCTTTAAATACAGAATCAGGAAAGAAACTATCTTGGTTTAGAAATCCTTTGCTCATACGAGGGCTGCAAAGTACTGTGCTGGCATAGCATTCCCTCTGAAAAGTGACACACTTGAATTTTCTCGGATTTAAAGTAACCTGCAGCATGGAAAAGATGCCGCCGTGATAGACACTAACAGCTATCCAGTATCTATTAGAATGGTATCCTATCCATATCTACTCATGAGAGCCTGTTTGAAATTCAGTAAATCTCAATGAGATGAGTGTCTATGGGATTTCAGCCTTTTTTTCATCCATGCAGGGTTCAAATACTGGTTTGGAATGATGCCCCAGACCACCACATTGTGTGCCCTTATGGTGGTAGAATCTGATTCCTACATCTAACTGAACTGTAAACTTTAAGCCTCCTCAACCTGGAGATTTGGTCATAGACTTATTACAAAAGTTTTGGAGATGCAGAGAGTAAGAAAGAGGATCTTAACTGACACCCAATACTGTGCATAAGTTTTAAGCCACCATTGTTTTAGCAATGTATAATGTCCATGTACAATTATGTCTCATTTTTCTTTATTAGATTACAACCAGGAAATACAGGAAATTTGTATGCGGTATTCAAAAATAGGACAAGGCAGAAAAAATAGCTTCCATAGACTAGAAGCGGCAAG
Source organism: Acrochordus granulatus (assembly GCA_032468055.1). Lineage (NCBI taxonomy): Eukaryota > Metazoa > Chordata > Lepidosauria > Squamata > Acrochordidae > Acrochordus > Acrochordus granulatus. Next base: position 393,006 of record JANHZU010004180.1, on the reverse strand, counting down.
TATTTAATACTTAAAATATTTTTAAAAAATAAAAGTATTTAATATTGACTTTTGCCTGAAGAAGCCATTTTGTTCTGAAAATTGTGTTTAAATTTTACGTACTGTATTTTCTGGTTGAATCTTAATACAGAGGCCGAAAAATAATTATGGATGGTCATTAAAACTTTGCTAAAACAAAGCAGGTGGTGGCCTAAGACTTCTGCACAGTACTGTATGTAAGCTCTGTTACCAAAGTGATGAGGGGGAAAACATACCATAAGTCCACGAATGACAGAAAATATGTGGAAGAGACTAAGACATCTCCATAATTCACAGGAGTTTTAAGAAAGGGGAGGAGATACAGCACAATCAGTGGTGCAAGACCCTGCGATTACAGCCACTCCCAATAAAAGTAGTTTTAGAAATCAACCTCTTGTGGAGTTGATTTCTGGGCCTGATTTACTTGGTGGGGCTGACGGGAAGACAGGATAGTTGAGGGGGATGAAGTAAGGAAGAAGTAGAATGAACAGAAGCTTGGCTGCTCTTTCAGTTTACATTTTTCTGCTCCTAGCCTGCCACTTTTCTTGCTGGGGTCCAGCTGATGGTAAGGAAAGCCTTCTTCTTGCTGATACTGCTTACCATGCCTCCCTGGGCCTCCTTGAACTGAGCAATCCTGTGCCTGTGGCCCATTTTTTGTCGAGCCACCGAGAGGGAATCTGGACTGAGGAATCCAGCTTCATCTCTGAAGAGCTAGGAGATGCATGAGCCACAAGAGGAGAAAATGGGTCGATGGGAAAACAATAATGAGTCCATGTGGCCAAGGCAATAGCAAATGGAGAGATGCTCCATGATATCTATATCAGGCATGTCCAACCTTGGCGACTTCAAGATGTGTGGACTTCAGCTGAAGTCCACACATCTTGAAGTGGCTAAGGTGAGACACCTCTGATTTATATCCTTACAGAGAAATGTCTATATCTCTATCTCCATGATATCTATATCATCAAGAGATCAGACCCCCCCTAATCAGTACTATCCCAGTGCTCAGAAGAACATAATAGCGAAGTGTCATTTAAGCATTAAGACTGCTGAAGACCTGGCAATTCAAATAATTCCCAACTTGGTCATATGGATGGGGGAAACACAGAGAGAAATTGTAATAGGGAAGAAGGCCAATTTGGATTGCACAAGTAGGGCAGTTTTCAAGCGAAACAAAGGTGGCATTGAAGATGGGAGATCTCCGCAGCATAATGTAAGCCTTGTACAAAAACTACGAATCCTGGGGATGCAAACGAGCATGAGTTGAAGCGGTTTTTCCTTGAGTGATAGCTGCTACAGTGGAGAATTTAGGAGTTGCCTCCCTTGCCATTCATTTATTTATTTGTCTGTATATTTGATTTGTATCCCACATTTCATCCAGGAGCTCAAGGCAACTTGCATAGAACTATTTCCTCCAGTAAAACTCTGTGTCGGTTGGGCTGAGAGAGTGCCTGGTCCAAAGTCACCCAGTGAATTTCCATGGCCAAAGAGGAATAAAAATCTGGGCCAAAACTTTTCTTCTGTTTTAAACTCCCCTATCCTGAGGCAATTTTTATAAGGAAAGGACAATCAAGGTATATTTGTACAGGTAATCCTTGATTTACAACCATGATGATTTCCCCGCAGTTAAAAATTGTAAGTCATGTTGTTGTTAAGTGGGTCATCACATGACCATGCCCAATTTTACATTGTTAAATGAATACAGCGGTCATTAAGCAGTGGTTGTTAAGCAAACACAGGGATCGTTACGGGAAGCTTAATGCTTCCCTTAATGTTCTCCTCCCAGGACTCCCTGAGTCATTTCTTACAGGAAACTGAAAGTAAAAGCTGGTTTCCAGCAAAAACGTCATAAATTGTGGTCTCCTTACCATGGGACACTGCAAATGGCTGTAATTGGGGACAGGCTGATGAGCACCCAAAATGTGGTCATGTGACAGCTGTCAGAATTTTGAATTTGGATCATGTCTTTTTCGGGATGCATTGTAATTTTGAATGGTCTCTACCTGTATAGTGTGCACCTGGAACAGTGTGTAAACTGAGGCCTTGGAGTTACAAGCGCATTGGGCTTAAAACTTCAAAAATCATCACAGCATTGGCTTCGGTCCTACCACTGCTTACATTAGCCTTGGCAGAAATTATCTCCAGTTCAGTGCAGAACACAAGAGCAAACAGCTTCTCTGTGCATTTATGCATTCTTAACCTGTCTCCTACCATACTTTTCTTCCACCACAACACTCTCTATTTTAAATAAAGCTATACCATCCAGAAGTCCCCAACTGTTTTGGCAGTCATAATCTCAACCAGGCAGCACGATGTTTAATTTCCAAATAGAAAAGCTTTTTTTTGCCCCTGAGTTCCCCTTTCCATTTAATATGGAAGCAACTGTAGCTAAATCTTCAAGGTGGCTCTCAGGTTGAACCTCTCTTGAGGTAGTTCAATCAGATGGAAAGAGGGAGGCAATAAAGAGCTTTATAAATGAAGGTTATCCTTTCATCCTTTGCTTCCTGGGATGGTTCTGAGGAGTCCTGGGAGGAGAACAATCAGGGAAGCGAGACCTGAAACCTTCTTCAAAGGTCTTGTTGAGATGAGGGAAAAGAGGGCAGATTTATGCATTTTAATTTTTGGATAATACTTCTGCAGGCAGTAGAATTAGAAAGAAATGTTGTAACGTAACAACACACACTTTGCCTGTTCTGTATATGTATTGTGACATCACTCACACATTCAAGAAGGCTCAGTTTGTGGCCCAACCCAACCTTATAATATTGCTCTCATCATTTTGTTAAAGCACTAAGACCTGTGAATGCTCATGATGAACAAGCTACCCTTGAAGGAATTTCATCTTCTATTAGGAGTGCAATTGGAAGTCCATACATTTTAAATTCTGCCTCTTCTACTTCCTCTGGCGCTTGGAAGATCTTCTTGGTCTTGACTCAGAAGCGAGTTAGTTGGAGCATACCCTACTTGGAAGCTTCTCAGAACTATCTCACTAATAGCTGTCAAAACAGGATTCTGCGCTCTTCCATATTACTGAGTTGAAGTGTTCTCCAATCATCCTTGAGTTACCAAAAATTAGAATTGCATATACTTCGCTATCCCTATTGCTGATCCCTATCATTTATCTGAAATGGTATTTGTCATGTACTGGAATAATAAATTATAAGATTACACAATCATACTAAAGATATACAGATGGTCCAAACCCTCATAGCCTTTCATAAGGCATTAAAGTCTTGGGGGCTTCCCCAGGCATTTGAGTCAATGGATAGATGAACTCTGCTACTATTTATGGCAGTGAGGTTAATCGTTAATTCTTGAGCACAGGGGCGTTATGCTATTTTAATCTTATACAAAGCCCAGAGATACTTGTGTGAGATGGGTGGCTGGATAAATGATATAAATAAATAAATATCATCATGAAGAACTATGGCAGGATATATACAAAAACTGGAAGCACCTGAAAGGGTCTCTATATTGGATTAAAGCATAGACAGGTTAAGATATTTGGTTCTTTTTCAAAAACGTAGAAGCAATTATTTAGAAGAAAATAACAATCTTTTAGTAGAACAGAAAGGAAATAAAAGGAAAAGCAGAGATACGAAATATCAATTTCTGATTGATAAAATGGTTTTGGAGAATTGCAAAGCTGAAAAACCCATTTACATATGGTTTGGAATGGTTATAAAAGGCATTTGATTCATTACTGCATATTTGGATCATCAAACGTTAGAAACAACTGGAGTCAGTGAGAACATTATAATGTCTATAGAAAAATAATGAAGCAATGGATGACAGAATTGGTGTTTGGAATTGAAAAATAAGGGCTTGACAACATTAGGAGAGGCATCTTCCAGGGTGACGCATTATCATTCTTATTATTTATCATTACTATAATTACACTTACACTGATTTTGAAGAAAGCAAATCTTGGCTATCAAACAGCAAAATATGCTAATAAAATCTCACATTTGCTTTGTATGGATGATCTGAAGCTTTATGGAAATCAGAAATCCGAATCTAATCATTAATAAACATTGTAAGAATTCTTAACACAGATAGCACAATGGAATTCGGCCTAGAGAAATGTGCTACAGTAGGAATAAATCAGGGTAAAATCACAAATAACAGAATCGAAATGCTGAATGGATAAACCGTCAGGAACCATCAGGATGAAACCTACAAACATCTGAGCACTTTACAGTTGGATAACATCAAGCATGGACAACTAAAATGTGATTAATAAAGAATGCATCCAAAGATAAAAACAAAACTTAACACTGGAAACACCATCAAAACCATCGATGTGTGGGCCATACTTGTGATACGATATTAACTGGATATAAACCGAACTGGACAGTTTGGACCAAAAAACAAGCCAACTAATGATTTTGTATTTGCTATGCATTACATCCCTCTAATGATACTTGTAGATTATACCTGCCCGTAGAAATGAAGGCAGAGGTTTACTCCAGTCAAACAAATTGTTAAAGAAGAAAAACATGCATTGGCTGATTATATACAAGATGGCCAAAAATAAGCACTGATGCAAGTTAAAAATGTAAAGTTACTGAATGTGCAGGACCCAAAACATAAATATCAAAATAATGGAGTAAAAACACAAATAGAATGTTGGCAAGGAAAAGCTTTACTGTACTTGTGTTTTCCACTTACCGAGGGATCTCTGCATCTTGCTACGAATGGGAACAAATTTGGGTTTTAAAGCTAGTTCATATATGTCCAAAAACTGAGTTCCAACCATTATTAGCTGGCTTTTTCTTCCCAGCAATTTTGGGAGAGATAATGTTGACATCTTAAACCTTTACTTCATCTCTTAGGATACGATCTGCGTGTTTGGAGATGCTTCCCCCCTCCTCCCAACACACTTGAAAAACAACTTGTGTTTTCCACCACTACAACTTCATACTTTTTAATTATTTGAAACCACCTGGTGAAGATTTCTTGGAAACATGTTTCTCTTTTGTTGAGCGAGCTCCAATAAGGATTTTTAAATATGAATCAGCTTGATTAAGCAATGCCTAAAGAAATGATGTGTTCCAGGAAGCCTTATTTCTACTTCAAGGGACGCTGTTAACACTAAAAGGTAAAATCTCCCTCAAATTGAGTTTCATATGGAAGCCCATATTTTATTGTCAACAATATGGAAAGTTTTTCTCATCTCACAGTCTTATAGTCCTGGGATTTCCTACCAGTCTCCCATCCCAATATCAATCAGATCCAATATTGCTTAGCTTTTTTCAAGAGCAGAGTCGGCTGGGTACTACTTCCTGTTATTACTACATCATCCCAAATGATACAGCCATAATCTCCCTCATACATTTGGTAGAGTCATAACAGAATTAGCCAAGTAGCTCCTTTGTGTAGTTGCCTCTGCTCCAGTTTGTGACTAGAGGGAGTTTTTTAAATGCCTATAATCTACTCCACAGGCAAGTCACAGGAGGGCTGGAGACCTTAACTGCTACATCCCTCAAATCTTAAGGACATTTAATTATTGCATATCAGAGCTCTGCAGGGTTGGATGGTGGCAATTTCATATTCCATTTGGAACAGCTCTAAATTGAGCTCACGAGGGAATCGACATGGGAATTCACAAGACCTTTGTGGTTTACCCTTTCTGCACATGGAAGGGTTCCTATTTCTTGCATGTCCAGCAATCATATATCTTAGCGATTGCTAATAAGAGACTTCCCTATTTTAGAAATGATCTAATTTTCTGTATATCACAGCAGTTTCCACCACTTGCTCAAAGCAGCCTCTTAATCATTAGTAATAAACGGGGTCATTATTGTTAGAATTATCAGTGTTGCTCCCTATAGTGGGAAAGAAGCTATTGTGGCTATGAGTATGGTGGGAATTGGGTTGGCTGAGTAGAGAGCAGCCTTTTAGGGATCACGTTGTCCTTCATGCAAGATACCATCCTACAGAAAGATATTTCTTTTCCAAAAAGCACTAAATTTGTATTTTGTTGTTGTTCAGTCATTCTGTTGTGTCCAACTCTTTGCGACCCCATGGACCGCAGCACGCCAGGCCTCCCTGTCCTGCACTGCCTCCCACAGTCTACCCAAACCCACACCCACCACACTGACTATACTGCCTAACTGTCTCATCCTCTGCCATCCCCTTTTCTTTTTGCCTTCAATCTTTCCCAGCATCAGGGTCTTTTCCAATGAGTTCTCTCTTTGCATTAGGTAGCCAAAGTACTTGAGCTTCAGCTTCAGTATCTGTCCTTCCAGTGAACAATCAGGGTTGATTTCCTGCAGGATTGACTGGTTTGATCTCCTTGCAGTCCAAGGGACCCTCAAGAGTATTCTCCAGAATCACAGTTTGAAGGCACCAATTCTTCAACACTCAGCCTTCCTTATGGTCCAACTCTCACAGCCATACATTATACTGGGAAAACCATAACTTTGACTAAAAGGACCTATTACTGTATTCAAATTTCAGGTAAGTGTACATCCATGTCAGCTTGTTTACAATTGCAATTTTAATACAACCTTTTAATAGAATCGATTTTAAAATTTAAGCCCAGTGAAACGTTATGCTTGCACTCTTTGATACTTTTGTGATCATCATCAACAACAATATTAGTGTGTACGTATGTGGGTATGTATGTGAAAGAGAGAGAAAAATTATTTATTTTACAGTCGAAAACCATGTCAGGCAAAGAGCTTCTTCTATACTTCTGTAAGTCTTTCTTTCTCAGTTTCTCAGGCCTGTCTGTTTCCTCTGCTTTCTGCTTGTAGATGAATGTGCATGTATGGATACATGTCTGTTTAGCTACCATTCATTACCTTAGGGTTTGCATGGATGAATTTCCCCCTGCCCTAAATTAGAGATCTAACCTGGCATTAGATTGATGGCTAATTGGCCCCCATATTAACATTTACAAACTTATTTCTAACTAGAATGAACCCAGCATCTGTTTCGTACCAGCTGACTCCTATCTGGGCTGAATTATGAACTCTCCCCGCTGCCATGAATCTCCTCCTTGTGGAACTGTTTCAGACATTCAGCTTCCTTCTGGCCTGCCTCCCACCTCCAGGCAGAGAAGGCCAAGACCTTGAAAGAAGATGCTGCTGTGCTATGGAGGCTCTCTCCAAGTAGGCCAGCCCAGCCCAGCCCTACCGCAAGGCAGGCAAGAAAGATCAGAGCCACTCTGGTTGACTTCTCATCATGGGTGGAGGGAGAAAAGAAGCTATATTTATCCTTTGCCTCAGGGAGTATAACATTTTGGTCCAACCTTGAGAATATTCTGTATTTTTTCCTCCTTGACAGACTTCATTGACCTGCTAAGAAAAATGACCAAAGCAGCTGTGGGAAAACACAGGAGGGTTAAAGTGGAGAACATGATTGTTGGGCCCTCTTAAACTGGTGGAACAAGCCAGATAAATGAAAAAAAAATTGCCTAGAAACAGCCAGATTAATATTTTGTTTGTATTGGGGGGGAATGGGTTTCCAATGGAGCAAATGGGGTTATTTCTGTTTTGACAAAGAAGCAGGTACCTTGGCAAGAAGTGAGTCGATTTTCACGATAGCTATATTTCTTTATGCTCCCCCAGTTCTTCTCTCTGTATTGGATGTCTTCTGCCCTTATAGGCTTACAACAGCACTGGGCAATTTTCTTTGGGCTGACCAGCCCCATTTGACTTTTTAATGTGGTCACTGCATACACTTTTGAAAATTTAGTCAGTGCCAGGACAAAAACTAACCTGGATTCATTTCAGAATGAACCGAATATATGAATATGGTTACTCTTCACCTACTAGATGCCCCCTTCTGCATTAGCAAGGATTAAACATAGAAAATTATGGAAGGGGAGCCTGAGGACTACACAAGGCTTATGGCCGGGGGCACACGAAACTTGGAGTCTTAGCTATGCAGCCTTGGGTTAGAGGTTTATTTGCTCCACAGCCTGGAAATGCATCAGCTGATTCACTTGCTTAAACAAGCCAGAGCAGAGGTGTCCAACCTTGACAACTTTAACTGGCTAAGGAATTCTGGAAGTTGAAGTCCATACATCTTAAACTTGCCAAGGTTGGATACCCCTGATCTAGAGTAGTGTTTCTCAACCTGAGCAACTTTAAGATATGTAAACTTCAAATTCCAGAATTCTGAATGTTAAAGTTTGCATACTTTAATGTTGCTCAGGTTGAGAAACGCTGCTCTAGAGGGCTTGACTGAATCAAGCCCAGGACTCTAAGGACAATCCAGAGAGAAGTAAAAAAGTGGCAAGCAGATCCTGTGTCAGTGCTTGCGTGGCACAGCCCTGAGTATATGTTTATAAAAGGTTGGATCTGTGTCTGCATCTCAACACATTTTTTATGTGTTCCTCTGTATTTATAACGTCACTGCAAGGAAAAAAAATTGTTTCTTGAAGTCAGCAAGGTGATATCGTCATTTAAGTGAGGACTGGGGCACTTGCTGATGATGCTGAAGCTACTGGGAGTTGTTGTTCAGCTGACTACTAGTTTCCTCAAAGGAGTCCTCATCTCAGATTTCAGTGAATGTAAAATAGAAAACACACAGGTTCACAATCTGGGTTTTCATTCATATGGAATTTTGTTTGATATGGTAGAAGAAAAGTGGTAGCTGAATGTTAGAAATATCAGCATAAGAAAACCCCATCTCTGCATAAAAGCTTCAAACTTCACATTTAAGGTTACACAGACACCTCATGGCGTAAATGTCTGTTTGGAAGTTAATATTAGGCTAGGAAGCCTACTGTCCAGAGCAGGAAAGAGTTTCCAATTTAAAAATCAGGCAGATGAACAAAAATAAGACCGAATATAGGTTGGTCTCACTGGTTTTCATAGAAATCCTGGGATTTCTTGGAAGCCAATAGAAAATAATTCAGTGAAATAAGCAGGTGAAGATGCTGCTTTCATACTCAAAAACTTCCTCTACAATGAGCAACTTCAGAAGAAAATACATTAATAAATACTTAAATACATTAAGTATTTAAGGTTGCATTCTCAGCCTACACAGGATGGTTAAGTCTGACCAGTACTCCACGTGCACTGAATCCGAAAACAACTCTTTGAACTGCATAATTGCCTTTGGTGCCTGTTATTTTGAATGTCTGTCTTTTATTTTGTCTCCCTGCTGAAGCTTTTTGAAACATGGAAGTATCTTGTCTTTTTTTCATAAGAAGATCTTCTAAACAATGGTACAATCCTGGCAGTATCCTGAAATCTCCTCCTCCTCCATTAATCCCACCATGTTGAAACCGGAGGCTTGCATTTGCAAATAATTCTACATATCCCTAGGTTAAGCATGGCACCCATAGTCGAGGAGATGTAATTTCGGAAGACTGAAATGCTGCTTCTGAAACAACAATGACTTGCTGTTTTGCACTTGGTGGCATGGGTCTGTGCTCCCCCTGTAAGGATATTCTCCATTTATCCCACTTCTTGGTTCCCTAATGTGGCTATGTGCTGGCAGAACCTAAGTGCAGAATTGCTGGTACATCATTAGGACCTCGGAAGGAAAGGGAAGCTCGCCACATCGTTTGATATCCTTTTAACAACTCGCTTCCCTTTGCATAACTCCCTGCAGATTGCCCCTGGGATTTTATTACAAACTAAGAGCCAGCTGTTCACCAATACATGCACAAAAACACTCGAAGCAGAGAGAAGAACAGTTTTGTTTTTGGTTTGTGAATAGATTGACGGGACTTAAAAAAAAAGTCCGATGGGATGGGACAAGACATTCAGTTATTGGCCAGCTTGAAAAGAAAACATTGATTGGTTGGCGGCTCACTTATTGATCAGAAAAGGTAAGCAGCATCTTCTGCCTGAGAGTTGCTTCAGGCTGTCCAATTGGAGGGCTGGCCCTGAAAATCATCATCATGGTCTTCAGTAGGTTATTACTTGCTGGGAGGTGTGCAATCCTAAGCCATGTACTTCCGTTTTGCCACATGGAAGAGGAGAAATACATGAGAGCATAGGGTTACAGCAAGTGGACAGTCATCTCCTGCTTTTTCTCTGAACTGCTAGTGCTGTACTTTCTTTGGCTCAAAAAGGTCTCAGAAGCGATGCCATTTCATCTGCAAGTAGTATGAAAAGTGATGTACTGTTCTGAAGAATAACTAATATTAACTACTTATTTGATCCTTCCCCGAGTTTTTACTTTCCTAGTTTCCTGCTCCTCTGTTAGCACTTGCCAGCATTAGACTCCTTGGACCAGGGGGGCTTCTCTCTTGGAATAACCTGTATAGGGCTATAGAAACAATAATTATGCTAACCTGAAGGGACACAGTACAGGTAGTCCTCAATTTATGGCCATAATGGAGCCTGCTCATTACAGTCATAAGTTGTAGCAGTTGTAAAGCAGGTCACCATGTGATTGGACCAGATTTTAGTTTTTTTTTGGTTGCAGTTGTTAAGCAACCACCATGGTTGTTAAGTGAACCCATTGTTCTCTATGGGGCATTTTTGCAGAAAATTGAAAGTAAAGGCCAGTTTTCAGCAAAAATGGAAATCACGGTCATGTGACTGTAGGATGCTGCAAATAGCTATAAATGCAGGCCAATTCCTGAGTGCCTGAAATGCAGTCTTGTGATGGGGGTGCTGTTGGAACTTTAGGACAGGGTTGTAAGTACCTTTTGGGGGGTCCATTGTAACCTCAAACAGTTACTAAGTGACAGATTGTAAGCTGAGGACAACTGTATCACAGCTGAGCAGTCCATCCTTCCAAATGCCAGGCAGCAGCCATTTTCTGTCAACAGCCATTTTCATTTTTTATAGAAAAAATATGATGGAAAAAGAAATAACCATTGTACATTTTTTCCAGGACACACATGAGGTCATAGGGTTGGAAACATAATGAGCACATTTTCCCTCAATGATCCAGCTTTTCATCTTTTCCCCATATTTTTTTTCCTGAATGGTTCCAGTTTTATTCCATCCTTATATCTCTGCTCTTGAGCTCTCCCACTGCTGCTATTGCAGCCATATCACATGCACATGTGCCTGCATATTCCTCACGTAATGCATCTACATGCGAACTCTAGCACATCTGCAGAGAGCCCATCCCCTGGAATGCGGTGCTGCACTGCATTAGCCTAGCGGATGCCGAGCATGCCGCGTCCCTTTCCTTCTTGAGGCCAATAGATGGCGCCATTTGCACAAGGCAGCTCCGAATAGCCAAAAAAAGTGGGGGGAAAGATTTCCGTCGAGGAAAGAAAAACCTTAACCCTTCCAGTTGCTAGGGCAGAGCCCAGCAGAAAGACCATCCTTTTTCGGAGCTTGGAAATGACTCGACGCAGACCTTAGACAGAATCCTGCGTTTTAAAGAATTGTGTAAAAGGGTGTAAAAAGGCAAAGGTTTCTCCTTTCAATCGTGTCTGACTCTAGGGAGCAGTGCTTATCTCATTTCATAGCCAAAGAGTCGGCATTGTCCACAGACGCTTCTGTGGTCATGTGGCTGGCATGTCTGTATGCGGAGGCGCACATAACGCTGTTACCTTCCCACTGAAGCGATAGCTATTTATCTACTTGCATTTCTACATGCTTTTGAACTGCTAGGTTGGGAGCTCGGGGCAGGAATGGATGCTCACCCCGTTACGTGGTGGTGCTTGGGTCTTGACCTGCCAAGCTGCTGACAAGCCCAGCGTCTTAATCCCTTGCCCACTGTGCCCCTCTTGAAAGGGTGTAGGTATGCTCAAAGCTTCTTACTCATACATGCTGTACCTTTGCATAGCTGTATCTTCTTTGGCATTGGAGCCCTGTGATGTAGCTGGATAATTCTAGGCTCTGGACATAACAGTCTTAAGGGTAGGGGGCATTACAACAACAACATCTTACCCTTTAAGTGGTAAGGTTGAAGTGTTTGGGGTCTTTCATCTGAGTTGGGTCCTGGATTTTTATCCAAAAGTCCTCCCTTAACACCATTGCCAGGACACGTTACCACAATCACTTCCATTCCTGAAACTTTGGGGATCACTGGATGAGAGGATACCTAAGAACTGAATCCATATCTCAACTGACTTTCTCAGTGGAAGATTATAGTCCATCTAATAAATGAAATTTCACTAGCAATTTTAACATTCACCTAGTAAAATGTTTAAAAATAGTATGATTTTCCACTGTTTGACTTTAGTCCTATGCAGCACAATCCATGCACCAGCAGTAATGGTCTCAGAGTTTTTGAGGCTCAGGTAAGATTATAACTGGAGGCTCTGATGGAAGATTGATTTTTATAACTTTAGAAATAACCATACTATGCTGGTGCATGATTTCATTTTAAGATTTCTTAACCCATGATAGAGCAATGAAATTATAACTCATAAATGAAAGCAAACAAAGCAGCTTTACCCTATTTTCATGTCTTCATCTGATACTATAAAATAATACAAATGGATCACTTAATGTTATGGCTATATTTTATCAAAATGAAATAGCTTGCCCTAGGTTTCCTTTCTGATTTTCTGATATACCAAAATTGCCTCCCACCATGCCCTGAGCAATTGCCTGATTTGCCCTCTTCCAAAGCTGCCCACCTAGGTGGCAGCACTTTAATTAATCTTGGCCAATCTTGAAAAGGGGGGCACAGTGGCCAAGCAGTTAAGACCTGTATCAGCTGGAAGGTTGGCAGCTGAGTTCGAGACCCAGGCACGATGTAACAGGATGAGCTCCCCTTATTCACCCCAGCTCCTGCCAACCAAGCAGTTCAAAAGCATGAAAAATGCAAGTAGATAAATAGATGTCACCTAAATTTGTGGGAAGTTAACAGTGTTCCACGTGACTATACACCATACACAAGGTGTATAGTCATGCCAGCCACGACCACCGAAGTGTCTTTTTGGCCATGAAATGGAGAAGAGCACAGCCCTCTAGAGTCAGACACAACTGAAAGGGGAAACCTTTACCTTTAAATCTTGAAAAGCTAAATAAGACTGATCTTTAGCACTTGGATGAGAGACTTTCAGGAAATCCCAGGGTTGTGGCTTAGAATTGGAAAATTTAAAAAAAATTGGCCTTGGAAAAAGTCAATGGTAATCTACTCAGCTGATGAGGAAAGGAAGGAAAGGCGTGTACCTTGAGAACATGGAAGGCATGGAGACAGGAAGTACTGTTCTTTTAAGCTGAAGTCAGACTTCACGTATCACACGAGACTGTGCTCAGTTTAAAATGCTTTGTTTAAAACAGAATAGGATGGTTTCACACATTAAATTAAATCCAAAACAGTGGACAGCAGTTTGATGTGATATGTGAATCCAAGCTAAGTAAATGTAGTCCTTCAGTTGCAATTTGGTTGTTGATTAAAGTCAATTGCCACAGCCAGGTTAGTGTGACTTATGTGGTCTTAGAGTAATTTTTCCCAGATTTCTGGGAGTTAGAAAGCCCAGTATTTTACTTATTTTTTTTATCGCACTAAGAGGTTTACTCCTAGAGTGTGCAAGTATGAGACTTGTCCACATTCAGTGGAGTCCACTCACTTTCTATCTCAATGGGTTTTTGCCTGGTTCATGCCATACATTTGGAGAATGGCAATTCTCATATGCAAAGATGTGACAGAATGTTCTCTCAGATATATATTTTCCGACTGTGCATCTGCTTAAAGAGTGATTAAATGATCCAAACCATTTCAGTGTTGACTGAGATCCACTCTCTTTTCATGTACAAAATCGAGTCAAACTTTGCCTAGTTTACACAATCATCTTTCTCAACCTTCCACTGTCCTACTGAATAGATATCACTCCCCATAGTCAGCATAGCTACATGATAACCCACCGCATCAGTAGGGCACTGGCCTGAAGAAGGGTGACATCATAATACCAATTAATGTAACTTTGAATAAACCCTCACCATGTCTCAGCCATCTTCCACTCTCACAAAGGTTATCAAGGGGGATAACCTCATGGATTTTTTCTCAACGAGGGGAATTTACAGTATTCTCCCAAATGTTGCTAGGTTCAAATTCCAAACAAATCTTCATGGTCAATGGCCACAGGTTACATGTCAGTGTATTCTCTCAGCAGTGCTCAGTATGCATTTTGGAGATAGCATTAATCTGTGGCCAGACGACATGAATAAGTCTGCTTGTTCATCTGGATTCCTTCACCCTACCACTGCATTGACATAGCCCCTCAAAGCACTTTTCATGCATTAGTCTGAAATCCTCACAACAACTCTGTGAGGGTGGTCAGCATTAGATTAGTTCCTTATATTGCAAAGAGAGCAGCTTAAATCCTCTAGACGGGTCCAGCGCCTGGCCCATATATCAGTCAGTGGGTCAATCCTTCCCTGCAGAGCTGGATTGGCGTCAGCTGCTTTTAGGATGCTGTATTGATCTGTGGAAGCAGTTCATTTATAACCATTGGGTAGTTGAACTTTCACCTTGTCGTTTCCTCCTGATGTTTCTGGGAATTGCTGGAGAAAGCAAGAGATGTAGGATTTATTTAAAAGGATTGAGGGGGGGCAGTGAATGACAGCAGGATAGCTTTGCTGGTGGTTTAACACACATTTGATTCCATGCTGTGGGTAACCAATCAAGATAGGAGATTGCTTTGGAAGGATGAAAATGAATCAGATGATAATTTAGTTACATTTACATGTCTTTGGCCAATTCCTGGACTTTAGCTACAGATAGTTCATATCAAATGATGGTCTTCATTTATGTAATTCAGTTAAGTTGGTAACATAACATTGACAGGCTTTGTGTACTGTTAAGCTAGGATTTGTTAGAGAAGCTACAATAGTCTGGGTTCATAGATTAGTTCACGCTACATCAAAGCCAGCAGGCTATTTTATAGTGTTGCTTGACTTTAAATCTAGCCTTGATAATAAACTTCAAAATATTTCTTGCAGACTGAATTCCAAAATCAGATAGAGAAGTTAGAAATAAGTTAAAGCTGTTTTCCATGTTTTTCGGGTAATATGAAATTAGTGAATTTCAGAGGCCTAAAGGATAATAATTCCTAGACAAAAATGTTATGGAGAAAATTCAAAGAAGGTATTTCTATAGAATGACGGACTCCAACTTCTGAGGGGCATGGACTTCTTTTTTCCATGGAGGACAAAATGGAAAACCTGTCTCCTCTTGGTCAGAAAAACAGAAAATTTGGGCTTTGAAGAAAAGGTCAACTTCCTCCTTTTCATTTGAAAGCATCCAAATCACTAAAGCAGATGACATCCACTACATTGGATTCATCCTAGAATAAGGAAATACAGTAGAAGAGCTGAATATATTCTGTTCAGAAATCAGGTGTTTTAAATGAGTAAATCATCCTATTGGTTCTGCACAGTTAGTATTCTACTCCTCCCCAAGTTGATATCCTCCAGATGAATTGGACTGCAACACACACAAAACTGACTGGCCTTGCTGGCTGGGGATTATGGGAGCTAAAGCCCAATGCTTGTGGGAGAACAGACAGAGGAAGGCTGGGCAGCATCCCAAAGTCTTAAGCAGACGCCTTTCCCAACATTGCTGCCATTGAGAAAGCACTATTAATCCAAGATTAAGATTAATCTCAAAAGGCTGCCCAACAGGCAAAGCATCTGTTGCGCTTTCCTCCAGATGGGCTTCTGCTCATAAGAACTGTCATTACCTTGGCCTGGCCCAGGCCAGGAGAAGCTGCTCTTAGAGGGCAAAAGGGTATCTGCCCCTTCAAAATATTTGTATCTCAGAGTGAATCGCAGTTCTGATCCTTTAAACACCCACTTGTGGCAAACAACCCACACACAAGGGGCTGTGGGTGGGGAGAGCTGGAGTCTGTTACAACACAGAACTGATAAGGTCTGAGTGTCGACAGAAACAGCAAGGAGAGCCAGTCACTTCTGCTGATTATCAGGCAGTGTGGGGAATTTCTCAGGAATGCAAGGAAAAGGAAGGTGGTATATATGAATCAACATCTTTCCATTCTCTGGAGTTTCTCTGGGAAGAGAATGTTCTGCATTCTCTGGAGTTTCTCTGGGAAGAGAATGTTCTGCATTCTGAATGTGACTGCAGCGTCCTCACTCAGAGCAGAAATATGTCCCTGAACAAATGTGTTGGTGCTATTTGCACAGGAATATTGAGGCTGTATTAGTCATTTTTCCTCTTTCAGGAAAAAAATAATTTCAGTGGCAGAAAGATGAAGAGGTATCAGACTACTAGTTATTTTCATGACTGTAGCAAAGATTTCCAACTTTTGGTTTTACATGGACCACTATATCTTTACTGAAAGTAACTGAGAACCATAAAGAATAAATTAAGATTGCCAAATCTCATTAGATTTTAATTTTCTCAGCCCCAATGTCTGAGAGTCTTTGGATGAGAATGACAAAATCCTATGAAATTTGGAGATTCCTTAAGTTTCTGATACTGTTCTTTTAAAAGAATAGTTTTATGTTAGCATGTGAACCAAGGACCACCCATTATAGCTTTCCAGATCCCAGGTTAAGAGACCATTGAGTTAGTTGATACTGTTTGGATTTGGAAATTAAGCAGGGTCAGGTCTGGATAGTATATGGATGGGAGAATACCAGGAATATAAGTTCCATTGGGAAGCTGAAAAAAAGCAGGGGAGGGCAATGACAAACCATTTCTGTAGTGATGCCAATAAAAATGCAGTGTAGGGATAACTATAATGTCACTACTATAGGAGTTGGATTCTCTAAGTTATAGACAATAAATATACTCTGATAAAAATACTAAAGGCAATCATGAAATCTGTCACTACCAGTGCATGGCGTGGGGGTGGGGCAAAATCAAGGAGTACATGGGATTTCTGCAGTTTTTCTTCTAAGTCTATTTTAAAAATCTGCCAATATCAAAGAATGCGTAGAAGGAGAAGCTTAGAAACAAGTCAAACATAAACAATGTTATACAGCATCCATAAGTAGCCTGGGTGTTCAGATGTCAATCTGTTAAATTAAATCCAAGTTTATGTGCATAAAATGCAGCAGCAATCCCATCTGGTACTCTGCCGGATCCCTGAATAAAAAGAATGGTGTCAGACTGCAGAGCTGAATCTTGCATATGCTCACTTGAAACTCACATTTCCTTAATGCGACTTCATCACATTTATGGTTGATTATACACATACGTAACATTATAAACAAAATCATTCCATTGTTGTATTTATTAAAGAACTAGATCAGAAGCTGGTTTGATTTTCTCAGGCTCAGTCCAGATAAAGTGCAGGACCATCTATAGTCAGAAGACTTAGTATCCTCTTATTTCAACACTCTCCTTTAAGAATGATTAAGTCTGCATTAAGACATTATTGCTATTTTCATTGCCGGCAAGGGAAATTAAAACAATCTGTATATGGAAGCCATGTGAGAATTGATGGCCAACCAACACAATAACCGAATATGGAGCTAATCAGAAGTAAAGCCTTTGTTAAGTAGAGTTTACTCTTAGGTAAGCAAGCACAGCAGCTCTCTTTGTATTACCTTCCAGCTGTGCACGAGTACAACTCTGTTAGCTCCGTGAGCTTGCTGCGCAATATGGAAGTTGTAGTTTCACACTGAAGATTACCGCAGTTAGGGATGGGTAGTGGAGTACTATTTAAAAACCATCTGATCCGGAAGGACCCCAAGTTCTTTGTCAAAGTGAATGAATAAATAAGAAAGGGGACATTATGGTGGGAAATAAGCTTATTTTTTTTTAAAAAAATACAGAATATAGGAATATGAAACA
Source organism: Acrochordus granulatus (assembly GCA_032468055.1). Lineage (NCBI taxonomy): Eukaryota > Metazoa > Chordata > Lepidosauria > Squamata > Acrochordidae > Acrochordus > Acrochordus granulatus. The sequence goes on along the minus strand of JANHZU010004180.1, from coordinate 375,342 downwards.
AGAATACGCACTCTGCACGTGTTCAACAATATTCACACGTTCAAAGCTCACCCACTCTAACGCTACCCGCCCATAGAGGTCTCGTTCCCCGCGAAGATGACGTCCTGCAGGACGTCGGGACTCGCCTCTTTGGTTCCACTGGGGTATGTCGGGAGTTGTAGTGTGAAGGGGAACAGCGCTCCTAATTGGTCGAAACTGTTCTTTTCTTTTGAACTACAACTTCCAGCAGACGCCGCCGCCGCCACCGCCCAGGAAATGGACGCCGAAGGGGGCCCGAAGCCGAGGTTGCCGGTGAGTGTCCGGGAGAAGGCGGGGGCAGGGCGGCGGGAGGGCGGTCCGCGCTTCCCCCTCTCAGGGATTGCTGTACTTTCGTTCGTGGCCGGCAAAGCTGTTACTTTATCGGGTGGGCTGGAAAAATTGGGTTTGCGAAGAAGGCAAGGTGCTTTCTTTGCGCAGCGGGCTGTCGCGGCACAACGCGACACTACGCACCCGCGGTTATGAGTCCGGCCCTCTGCTGTTGCCTCCAGTCGCCACTCCATGAAGGCGATAGCGGCCTCAGGCATCTGTTACTTCGGAGAAAATGGCCTCTGGGGATTGTCCGGGCCGGGCCGCAAGGAGTTGGTGGCTGCTCGTCTTCCGTAAATTTGATGATTGGATCCTTCAGACGTCCCGAAACACCTCCCCGAAGACCCTTGCAGCTGAACTGTTACTATTCCTCTCTGCGTGACACTTTTGCACGTTTTTTTTCCTCATTGTGGGTTTCTTTTGCGCCTCTTTGCACTAGTTCAGGCTAGTTAAGGTTAAGCCATTGGTTAAATGGTTTATTATTGTTATTATTATTATTCCATTGGTTAAGCCATTGGAAAAGATACCGAGAAACCAGAAGGGTGGGGAAATTGCTGACTGCACGTAAGGGCCCTCCCAGTTTGGCAAGGTGCTGCCATAGGATCTGGAGCAGCACTATAAATACCAGCAAAGTTACTCGCTGAAACTCCCATTATCCATAGCAGTGCAGCGGGGATGATGGAGGGTGCCTGCATTATAGTTTAAGTCACGCTGTATTGAGCTTAGCTGGACTTTCTCCTGGGTAAAACGTTTGGATTACTGTATATGGTATGGTAAAGAGAGTTTGCCATACTGAGCACAGCAGGTACTCGGGAAAGAAAAGTCAAAGCCACCCACTTTCTTGTTCAGCTCAGCCAAAGTCTAGGAAATTCCCCTGTCTTCTTTGACTCCTAGATATCTGAAATAATTTGTATTGCTGCTGTCAGGTTTATAGCCTATGGAGAGATGATGCAGAAGGGAAAAGAGGGAAAAAGAGAAAAAAAATCAGGCACCAGTTCTTCAATGTGCAATGTTACACTGTGATTGGAACAGTCTGTTTGCGGACCTTGATAATTCTTTACAAAATAATTTTGTGATGTGACCCTTCCATGAAATGGCTTAACTGCAGCTGGACTTTATTGGTTTTATAGAGGGGCTCTTAGCCTTCTAAATCCCCCTCCAAAACTGTCAGCTACTGTTTCTCCTACAGCTGTCAGTAAGTTTTATGGGATGCTGGATAAGACTCTGATCTACTTGGTTTTTAATGTAAGAAAACTTCACTGAGATTTTTAAAGACGTGTCAAGCAGAAATAGCCAAGAAAAGAAGAACCTCTCTCTTCAGTTTTACATATAAGAAGTCAACTCCAAGTGCTCTTATATTTATGAACTGTGAAGTTATCCAGACCTAGATTCTATATACACAGTAAATTTGATTTTCTTCAAACCCATCCAACTACAACAACAGAATCAAAACACTGAAACTTTTAAATGCCCCAACTCCTTTTCATAAGATTGATTCCTATTCAAGATAGGAAGACACAAAAAACAGGCCTTCTCCCACTTCTGGTTAAAATGCTCTCTGATTGCCCTTGAGTCAGCAGAGAACTATAATGGCATGAAATTTGCTGATTCCACTGCTGATCCCTCTCCTGCTCTTTTCCACTGCCATCTCTTGATTTTCCTCCAAAATAATAGCTGACAATCTAAGTCTAATGTGCTTCCTACACCTTGAGTTTGTCTTTGGACGGTTCTGGTAGAAGGGGGAAAATATTTCTTCAAATTATCCTTAGCAGGAGAATGACAAGGTTGCCTCGGCCATGGGTTCGGACAAGAGAAAGGTGGTGTCATGAGGATGCAGCAGAAAGAAGATGTGGCCTGGGCATGTTTGTATCATTGTTAGGTGAACCCTCCATTTTAAGATTTAAAATACCTAAAGTATTTTGCTGGTTCTTGTAGGCTTCAGGAACTAGATGGGCTCAGATACCCCAACAGCTAGAAAGGATAACGCATAACGGATGGCTCAGCACATTGCAGAGATTCAGCCACTGACTTAATCTGTTGTGTGAACAAGGTTGTTGTGCAAAACCATCATGTTTTGTGTTTGGGCATGGCATTATAGCTTCAAGTTTAAGATTAAATTTATTACATGAACCAAGCATATTAGTCAGCTTCTTCTTCTTGTTGTGCCATATCTGTTATCGGACGTTGGCGATCATGTTGGCAATCCTATTTTTATCTACAGCCACACGGAAAAATGCTGAATTTTGGCCAAACCAGTCCTTTAAATTTTGAAGCCATGATCTTCTTCTGCCTGGACCTCGTTTGCCTTCAATCTTTCCCTGGA